>JAYJMH010051003.1:0-13584 GCA_036873815.1 Phacellophora camtschatica | reverse complement strand
GTCTGCCATAAACGTTGTCCTCTAAATCGAATACTTTCTGTACCATAGTTTACAGTTTGAACCTTCATTAAAAGAAATTCATTTGCATTTCTTAATTTATAATTTTGGGTTCTAACGGGGAAAATTTCTTTCATGAAAGAAGGGTTCTAGTCATGTTTTGTTTTATATACTTCAGTAACAAGTAGTCGAGGATTTCTTTGGTGGGGTGGATAGTGGTATTTTGGTCCCTCCAAGAAGAGCAGTGAAATTTGAGCTGTCATCTTCATATGCAATTTGCAGTGCTCTCTCGTGTATCCTATTTATTGGGTCACCCAGAGGGGGTCCGTGAGCCGTGAATTGAAGATATTTTATTTCGTGAAACGTGTTTTATTGTGTAAAAAATCATGATTCCTTAGAACATATTTTCATTTTTTTCTGTATCGTAGAGAAAATCTGCAAAATATCCTTATTTCATCACAAGTAAAAGGCTGGTTTTTGTTCGATCGTTCCTGTCGCTCCCGTTGCTGCGATCGCCACCAGCGACTGGAGAATAGTTTACATTTGTTCGCTGTTTTCAAGCGACGGGGTGGCTTCGGCGACAATTTTTGTAAAAAAGAAATGGCTCCAATAAACAGAAATATTACCCTTCGAGCATGCAATTTTTAGCCTGCAGCAATTTCTTAATCGTGGCGATTTTCCAAAGATGCACAGAACGAAGAACTAGACAAAACAGGAACCAGCTTGCAGCTTTCACACTTCCTCAGTGATAAAACGTAGAAAATCGACAATTTCTCCTTCTTCAACTTCTATTGTAGCCATTATCATTAAACGAGAGAACAAACGGGTTTACCAAGCATGCAAAAATGCGCAGAATTTCGCTAGGATCGCTGGTTTTTGAAATTCCTGTTTCCATTAAATTTTTTTGGATGACAATTTTTCAGATATTTTATTTGGGTAACTCAGCAGGAGTCCCGGCGTTTTTTCGTCAAGATGGACATTCTAGCGAAGACTTGTGCGATAAGGAAGAGGTTCATTAATTGTTTAAAGGGTGGCAGTGTTTTAAGCCAAAGTAAAGGGCGTGGTCACAAAACGTCTTCTTTCTCCTCTCGCAAGGGCCAATGTTCTACTTTTACCCCATGTATAAAACCTCTATAGTAATTATGATAGTATAACTAGCATAGAGATTGCTATATATTGTACAAATATTCATATTCGTAATACGATGTAAAATATCTACATTGTTCTGAATTATTCCGTTTGTTTTATATATATATATGCCTCTATTCCAAGGGCTCTACCACCTGGTTTTTTGGGTAGGCGATATTTTCCGCAAAAGTTATAAATTTTAAGGCGTGTGCTGTGAATTCGGTGAATGGTTCGTGATCCGTGATCAAGGGACCTCCCTTTACCACCCTCTTAAGCGCCCTCACAATCACACATTTCATTGAAATAGTCCCTTTTTGCTGCCCACAGCCACACACATCACAATTGTTTTCTGTTAATTCATTTTATCATACTGTTTGTTTTTAGTTTCTTATCATTTCTAGGAAATATTTTCTCTCCTTTTTCATTCCACAATCCTAGGAAAGGATGGGATTACGCAGTATTTTTCAATTTATCAATTTATGAATTATGACATGTGACATCAATACAAAGAGCGTCGTTATCAACTACATCCCAGGCGGGAGGGGTAGTACCACCTGACTTGGGTAGGGGCATGTGCTATGTTTTGGGTCTGGGATTTCCGATTCGATGATATGTTTTTGGGTCTGAAAATATTTTATCAAAAAATATAATTTTGGCTCTAAAAATTGCAAATCTTCTTTTTGGGTAAAATATTAAGAAGTAGCATAGAAAAGTTGATAAAAAGATGTTATAGCCAGCAAAATTGTATTTTTGAAATTTCTTTTTTTACTGAAAATCTGGTACCCAGGGTACAATAAAGCACCAAAAGCAAAAAAAAAAAATGTTTAAAAAATATGAACAGCATAACATTATTGGAATATCACAAAATCAGATCAATACTTATCCAAACCATTATTTCATCGATTTTTACGATATCCATTCACGTGCGCTTCTATTGTACAAATTTTGAAAATTTGAAAGATTTGTTGATGAAATACAGACAGCGAAAGTAAAATTCGAAAAATGAATTCTTTTAATGCGGCATAAATTTACGAGCTTGCATAAATTTACGCAAAATTTTCAGGAATAATTCTCCCGGATGAAATATTCCTGGGTACGAGGTTGTAAAAAATCAGAAAATTCTGTTATAAGCGCATGCGCTCCTCCACTTGCTCCAAGATTATTTTGTTAAACCAGTAAAAAATTAAAGTAAAATAAAACGAAATAGACTTAGAAATAGCCAAGCACAGCAACTCATTGAGTAAATTAGGAAACGATTATTCTGCACTCAAATTTATTCAGCTTTCTAAATTCAATTTGTTAAGAAGCTTTTCGTTTTTGTTTAAGAAGCTGAAGTTCTATTAGCCTTTTGTCAGATTTTTAATGTAGAGAAACTTAAATCGGTCAAAAATATTAAAGCTATTTTCACTTGTCAGAAAATTGTCCAAATAGCCAACGAAAAGTTTCTTCATCAGTTTATTTTTGGGGCTAAAATCATAATGTTTCTTAACCGTTAGCTATTAACATTAGCTATTTTCTTTAAATTGTGTAGAAATTAAGACGTTGTTGTTTTGAATTAATGGTCGCAATTTTGTCCGTCCGACAAATGATTCTTTCATACTGTATACCAACATAACAAAATCCAGATTAGATCATTTTTTAAACCAAATTTTAGAACCAAATTTTAGATTAGATCATAGCTGCATACTAGCAGCAAAGCCTGGTGAGTTTATCGCGATCTTTTTTTCATAACTCGCAAACATTTTAACAGAAAAGAGCAGTTTATGCAAATGTAATTTGTCTTTGACTAAGCAAGCGTGTTTAGGTGCAACTGCACGGGCAGATATCTGCTCGCCTTTCTGGTTGTGTTTGTTTTCGTTGCCATGAAATTACTAATGTCATTTCATTACTAAATTACTAATGTCATGTCATTACTAATGCGTTGGCCTGATGTCATATAAGTCATTGCAAACTTTTGTTCACCATAACCATGGCTTTCAGGCTGGATCATAAGCGATCACTTCAACCGGCCAATAGACCAATGGTCTCGAAGCAAGTGCTGTATTGCCACTGGGAATGGTTTTTCTCGCCTCTTTCCCTCACAAAGTACCCAGAAGACATCGAGGTTTTAACGTTTTTTGTACCTGTGGGAACTTCATCAATGTTGAAAACGAGGCTAGGGTCTGTTAACCTCTTACAAGATTTCCTCATAAATATTTCATCTCGTATTATAGTTATATAACAACAAACAAGCTTTCCACAGATTTTCGTTCATAATTCATGAAAACAATTAAAAATCTCTGGAAACCGTCTCGATAATTTGCTTACCTCATTATCCAAAAAATCACAAAATACAAAGAAAGATAGTCTTCCAAAGCACAAATTAAATTTAAAGAAATCTTGTAGGACTTTTCAGACCTGGCGCTGGGATCAATTAGTTATTTTCGTTCTTGTTTCTGAGCGAAGTTTGTGTTCATACTGTGTTGATATTAGTTTATTCGTTTGTTCCCCTGCAGATTATTATATTTATTCCCATACCTGGTGACTTGTAAAGTATCATTGCTCGACAAACGACAAATCATAAAGGTAAAAATATTTGATGGATTTTCATTTTGAAAAATTCCCTAAATTGCTAGAAAGATAACTTTTCTACTCATCCTGTGTTGATATTAATCTATTCGTTTGTTTCCCTGCAAATTATATTTATTCCCATACCTGGTGACTAGTAAAGTATCATTGCTCGACAAATCATAAAGGTAAAAATACTTGATGGGTATTCATTTTGAAAAATTCTATAAATTGCTAGAAATATAACTTTTCTATTCATCCTGTGTTGATGATCATTTATTCGTTCTTTCAGTTATCTCTAAAACTCAGATATTCTCCGGGAAATTTTTATTCCCCCTTAGATTTCAAGATAGCGGAATAAAATCGGGGTTCATCTGTATCATCAATTTCATCAACGGTGATTTGTGATTGAGGACCATTCCAATGCTCCCCATCGGCGAAAATTGCACGCAGCCTGGTCAGAAACCAGTCGACGTTCATTAAAAAGCTCATTGAAGAATAAACGCACATAAAGACCCTGTATATACTGCCCCGGTACGAAACGAGTACGGCATAGTTTCATGTCGGATTTGAGAAATTGAGATTAATAATTACTTCCCGTTTACACTATGCCTATAAGAAACGAATCCGGCCTTGACAACAAATTTACATGCGCAAAACTGGCCGAAATTGAATATTGCAAGCCTCGGTGTCAAAGCAGCATGAAAAAGTTCCGTATTCGACCATTGACACTATGCCGTATTCGTTTGAAACATGTTATCGTATCGTGTTCGTTTCATGCCGTATTCATAAGAATTCTATGCCGGCATTGTGTAGATAGACCGGAGGCCAATCCGTTACGATTTCATTCCGTATTTGTTTCGTGCAGGCATAGTGTAAACAGGATCTAAATATAATACTGTAAGTTAAATATGGATCAAAAGGACAAAACGAAGCCTTAACACAGCGATGAAAAATATTCAAAATAACTCGTAAATTGTTACATAATACAGAATCACAACATAGCAAATTCCTTCTGCCAAACAGTTTAATGCTACAATAATACCAAATTTTCAATTATATCCATCGTAAAATTTTGAAAGAAAGTCATCTTTCTTTATTGGTTGAGATTCTTTAAAATACCTCATTATATGCGTATTTTGTTTCCAAATATTGTGAGTTTCCTCAAGTTCCAATGTTCCCTGAAAGAGATATGAATTCGTAAATAGTTAAAAAAAAATATTGACAAACATATATTAAAGTAGATAATATCTATTTTCTTGAATTTTTAAATTCACATTTTTGTTCGTGAATGAATATATTTACAAACATATTTTAAACTGTATTTTCAAACACATATTGTTATGAATTATGGATAATATGCAAAAATATCTAATCATTTTAAAATATAGCGGGTGAGTGGATAAAGTTAAGGGGTTAAACTTGATTCATAACTTGGTTACGAAGTATTTGACCTCAAATTGTAAATGTTAAATCAAATAGACAAAACGTTAATTTACATGAGAAAATATATTTTATTTTATATATTTTATTTTCAGTTGCTGTAGGTTATTTTGTTGGGAAGAGCCAAGAGATTGTTTGAAATGCTGGTCATTTTTAATGTTTTCTCAGTGACAATTGCACATATTTTTATCCTTCTTCTCTCGGAATTTTCAGCTCTTTCGTATGCACAGAAATCGTTGCAATTGGTTTTTCTTAAAGCTTTACACCAGCAAACGACTAAAGTTTTTTACTCATCCAATATAAACATACTATCATTATAAATAAATATCGGGCAATATAAATAAAGATACAAAATTGTGTGCACGAAACGACACCCAAAGGGTCCACTTAAACCTGCAAACGAATCTGCTAAAGAATACATGAGCTTTCAAGTGAATAATGTGAAGAAAAATAATTTAGTTCCAGTTCATGTTTTGACTTTTTAACAACTTAATTAGCGCCTTGCAAGCTTAACATTTTCAAAATTCACTGATCAAATTCTAAAGTTGATATAGGAGCAAGCACCCAGCAGGTTGTTTTAATGTCAAAATGTGGACTGGAAACGAATTGTGTTCCTTTAAATTGACTTGCAAGCTCACCAATGAGGGGAACTTTAATTTCCAATCTTGGACAGGTAAAAATGATAGCATATGACTGGATTATGTCCCAAATTTTAGGTCTGCTCTTCGGACGTCGTTTTGAGTACAATTCGAAATTTTTCGAATCATGAGTTTCGAGCTACAGCCCTGCAAACAGCCTGAGAATTTTTTGGGTT
The DNA here is from genome assembly GCA_036873815.1 of Phacellophora camtschatica. NCBI lineage: Eukaryota > Metazoa > Cnidaria > Scyphozoa > Semaeostomeae > Ulmaridae > Phacellophora > Phacellophora camtschatica. Next base: position 7,655 of record JAYJMH010051003.1, on the reverse strand, counting down.
ACCAGGTATGTGTAACTAAATTAAATTTGGTTCAGCAAAATTTAAAATTTACAATTTCCACAAATAAGAATTTTTCTACACAAATGATTTGTGAGTAGCTACGCAGTGAAGAGTTTACGGCTGTAGAGTTTAATTTCAAACAAGCGAATAAATAACTAACATGTCAACAACAAGTTTCTAATATAAAAATCATCAGGTTTTTTCTTAATCCAACACATTTCACAAGACTGATGATTTTGCGCCTAATGATCGATAAACAATTGTGACAAAATATCGAATTTGACGCAACAATCAACAAAATTGTTACAAAAGAGCAATCTAGCTAATTTATTCATCATTCATTTGAACAGAAGCTTCGGCGAAGTTGGAAAACGAGGTACGCCAAAACGAGCAAAACAACTGCTCCTACAAGAAGGTAAGGCACTTGGAGAGATTTTAAGTTTGTTAGTCTAAGAAATCAGAAAGCAGGGTATTTATAATAGATCTGTAAAATTGAAAAATGTTATTGATTACAAAACGTTTCTCAGAAATAATACTTCATACAGCAAAAATCCGCATACAGGAAACTAACTTATAAGGAACTCAGGCTGCCATTTTTGTCATTATATATCAAAATATAAGAAACTGACCAGCCTGAAATTTATCCAGAAGAATTTCAGAAATTTTTCCAGCAACCACCAAAAAAAGAGAGCCTCCATAACATTGTAATGTAATGTTAATTTGGGTAAGATTGAAGGTTAGAAAAGCAGCTACATTGTACTTCCTTGTTGTTGATCTTGGGCACATTCTAGTTAGTCTGGTTTTATAAGAAACTGCTCAGCCTATTTTTGGAAAATTAGAGATTCTATTAGGAACTGATCAGCCTGCAATTCCTTATAATCGGGTTTTTACTGTACTCTAATGATAAAAAAAAATGGAAACATAAATCTGAGAAATGGAAGTTTCCAAATAGAAAAGAATATACAATAATTTCCAAGATAAACCAAGATACAATAATATTCTGAAAAATAAATATATTTCATAAGAAGTCTTTTACGGAAAAACTCTGTTGCTGTTGGTAGAAAAAGATAAGACTATTAGCTGAAAAAGAACGTTAGCACTATTAAGTTCGAAGATGATATATTAACAACCGAAGATGAGATATTAACAGTTAAAAGGATGTTAAATTAGCTTAGCTGAAGAAAAATGATAGCATCACAAGCTTAAAATTATTTTAAAAATTTCTCAGAGTAATATTATCGAAAAACTATCTGTTGCCAGTTTAAAAAAATATCGGATAACAAAAGGAAGCAGGACTGCAAAACTAGTTAAAGGAAACATTTTCTTGCCAAATAAAGAAGATAATATATTACATTATAAAAAGAAGACCTTACTAACACATTTATTACAGCAGATGATCTCTTAGCAGTTGATGAAATACAACAACAGCTGATGGAAGGAAGATAGCATTGCTATGTTTTCCACAGAAGAAAATCTCTAAGCAGTTGAAGCAATACAACAACAGCTGATGGAAGTAAGATAGCATTGCCATGTTTTCCACAGAAGAAAATCTCTAAGCAGTTGAAGCAATACAACAACGGCTGATGGAAGGAAAATAGTTTTCCACAGAAGAAAATCTCTAAGCAGTTGAAGCAATACAACAGCAGCTGAAGGAAGGAAAATAGCATTGCCATGTTTTCCACAGAAGGAAATCTCAAAGCAGTTGAAGCAGTACAACAACAGCGAATGGAAGGAAGATAGCATTGCCATCTTTTAACAGAAGACAATCTTTAAGCAGTTGAAGCAGTACAACAACAGCTGATGGAAGGAAAATAGCATTGCCATGATTTTACAGAAGACAATCTCTCTAGCAGTTGAAGAAACACAACTTCAGCTAATTAAAAGAAGATAGCATTGTCATGTTTTACAGATGACAATCTCTCTAGCAGTTGAAGAAATACAACATTAGCAAATGAAAAGAAGATAGCATTAAATATGTTTGTCACGAAGAAACCTTGGCAGTTGAAGAAATACAACATTATCTGATATGAAAAAGATAGCATTGTCATGATTTTAAAGAAGAAAGTCTCTCTAGCAGTTGAAGAAATACAACTTCAGCTAATTAAAAGAAGATAGCATTAAATATGTTTATCACGAAGAAACCTTGGCAGTTAAAGAAATACAACACTATCTGGTATGAAAAAGATAGCATTGTCATGTTTTACAGAAGATAGTCTCTCTAGTAGATGAAGAAATACAACATCAGCTAATGAAAAGAAGATAGCATTAAACGTGTTTATCACAAAGAAACAATGACAGTTGAAGAAATACAACATTATCTGGTATGAAAAAAATAGCATTGTCATGTTTTACAGAAGACAGTCTCTCTAGTAGATGAAGAAATACAACATCAGCTAATGAAAAGAAGATAGCATTAAACGTATTTATCACGAAGAAACCATGGCAGTTGAAGAAATAAACCATTATCTGGTATGAAAAAAATAGCATTGTCATGTTTTACAGAAGACAGTCTCTCTAGCAGTTGAAGAAATACAACAACAGCTGATGGAAGGAGGATAACATTACAACGTTTATCATGAAGAAACCTTGGCAGTTGAAGAAAAACAACGTTAGCTGAGCATTGTCATATTTTTACAGAAGACAATCTCTATAGCAGTTAAAAAAATACGAAATTTAATTGATGGAAGGAGTATAGTAGTTCCATATTTTTACCAAAGACAATCTCAAATAATTTGAAGAAACACAACATGAGCGAGTGACAGGAACATTTTTAAAGAAAAAGAAAAAATGTTTTTTTAGAGAAGAATATATGTTTTTGCAGTTGAAGAAATACAACATTAGCTGATACGAAAAAGATAGCATTCTCATGTTTCTTATGAAAAACGTTTGCCCAGCTGGAAAAACATAATGTTACATTAGCTGAGAAATAAAAGAAATGTTGGGTTTTGAGTGCCATTTTACAGCTGGTACAAAAATGATAAAAAACAAATATAAGATCTGCGTCCTGTATCATCATGGTACTGGTATTGAGTAAGCTTTTGAAACCAAAACTAAACAAAAGTCTCATATGTGGATTGTTTAGTCAAACTGTTAATCCTTAATCAATAATAAGGATCTTCGAAAATAATCATAGTCTACAGTTCAGCAGACCAGACTTTATCCATTTATTTGTTTTCATTTTTCGTCACATTTTGTTTTGTTAACTGCTTAAAACATTAATTAAAAAGATTATCTTTGCTACGCGGGGGTTTGGGGACAGCAGCCCCCAAATAAATGAAGAAGACCCAATAAATGTTGCGTAAATTATTTGATGATGCGACATTTTGTAAACAACTCTGGCGGAAGAGCCATTGAATTTTCAAACAACCAATGAACGGAGCAACAATTTTTTCGGCAACAAATAAAATTTAAGCAAAACGATACAATTCAGCTTCTCAAAATCATTGAAAACCTGGTCAGCTAAAGTGCAGTCGCCAAATAAATATTCTATATTTTGTAGGAGTACCTTGAACTCATCCTGCATCAAGGTTTTTTTTCATTTAAAAATAATACTATAAAATGCGTAAAGAATAATATTGAAAAACATAACTACAAACCTTAATGCATAGCATATCAACAACTCGCAAGTCTGCAACATGCATATTATTCCTAAAAACTTCCCTGACTTTTCCTCTCCCTTGTTTCACCGTGATATCTAAAGCATGTGCTTGTACAGCATGAGGTATCTGCAACAAAACAAAGAATCAAGATGTTAGTCCTTTGTCTTTTCTGTTACTCAGCAAGCCACGATAAAAAGCCTCCACGTGGTGATAAATCACCAAAAATATCACGAAACACGCCATTCATACTTTACAAAGTTACCTTTCATCACAATGTATTAATGACTTCAATATCCATGACCAAGTTAAAAACTAACTCCAGGCAGTACAGATACGCCCATGTTCTATATTCTTATGTTCTCTCTCTTAGATTCATACTTCATATAGAAAGTCAAATACATTTTTAAAAACGAACACATTTCAGTTAATAGACAACAAGTTGGTCAAAAAAATAAAATGGTAAAAACAAAACTTTTTAGAAGATAAACTTGTGTTCCATTTATGCACGATTCTATGAGGTTCAAAACTTTTTGTTTGATTTGAGAGATTGTAATAAATTTGTTCAAGAATGGGCTTCCTGTAAACATTCCTGGATGTCTTAAAAAAATGGTAACAGGTTTGATCAAGGCTAGTGCTGAGAAAATCGTTCAAATCCGTCAAAAAATATTTTAAAATTAATCCTCGATAGTTAACTTGAAAAAAAATATCTGGTTTGTTGCTATTGGCTGTTTGGTCTTGTAGGATTTTCTGAACCACGGCGGTGTTCCAAACAACATACTTTGTTTTTGAAAACACTTTTGAATAATGATTCCAAAAAGAATCTTGAAAATCAGTTGCCCATGACTAAATTATTTGAAAACTAAAATTGCTGTTTCGTTTAGGTATAAATGCTGAAAAAAGAGAAAGCACTTCATAGTGGCTGCATCCATGAATAAGTGTTTAATTTCCTTTTTTCGGATTTCTTTCTGAGTGTGTAATCTAGGTATGATAAAACTTCTTTCATAAAAGTTTATGATATAGGAGATCCAAAAACGCAGTTTAAACCAAAATCTAGACTTCTGGTTTGGGGTTAGAGGCAAATTTGAACTTATTTAAGGATTAATATCTCGACTCCCAATGCACAAATAATAACAAACTAGGTATCACTTTTTAAGTCAACTACCAAGAACTATCTTAAAAATTGTTTTGAATAAATTTGAGTAAGAATCACAATGCTATCCTTGATCAAAGCTGTTACATTTTTTGAAACACCCGGTATATGCAAAAGTACTATGTGCAAATGTAAGTACTATTATGCAATAATTGGAATAGCTCTTAAGCTATTGCTCCAATGATAAAAGATTTGCTATTATGTTATCTTCTCTTCATTCTATCTGTGCAGTCTGTGAGAGTAGCTTTTCTTTACTAACTCCATAGGTGGGTTCAAAAAGCTGAGTACTATATGCAAGACAAAAGAGCCAAAGTACCAATATAAGAATCAGAATACTCTTAAACTACAGCTCCCCAATAACATAAATAATTTTATAACTGATTTTCTTGTCTTTGTTTCTGTGACAGTAGTTTTTTTTATTAACTCGTTTATTAAAGAAAAAACTGATAATTTTGCAAGAATTAGGCCTACAGATGCATTCAAAAAGCTGAGTACTACTGTATGTGCAATAAATAAGAGTGTCCAGGGAGCAGTACTATTTAACTTGGGTAGGGGGGGGGTCATGTCTGAGGAAATTTTGAGCTGACTCAAAAATATAATGGAATAAAACGAAAACCCATAAATATACAGTAATAATATGGTACATGTTATCATGATGCAAATTTGTTGCCTATAAAATCTTTTCATTTAACAGTTCTTTGCTATTTCTTGATATTTTACCCAAAAATGTAAGATTTCCAATTTTTTGATGAACAATATTTGAGACCCAGAAATATATGATCGAATCTGAAATTTCTAAAGTTAAACTTACAGGTCAGTTCTTTTCATACTATAAGTTTGCACATATCATCTTCTTATTACCAGGTGTCCCAAAAAAACATATTCTACAGCAATATTTGAACAATTCTAGTGACAATCTGTTTGATATCAAGCCAAAATAAATTCATGACACTATTTAATAGTAAATTGAACCACTCTATGCTTATTAGCATGATTTTGTAACTGATTAATAGTATGCTATTTAATGAAAATCATGAATATCAACATTTTTATAATTTACAGTTAACAACAGCTGGGCAGTGACTTTCTAACTGGGCAGTGACTACACCAGGGCGTAGCTAGTGAGGGTGTGGGGGTATCACACCCATCAATAATTTCCAAGATGTCAAAATTCGGACAAAATTTTACATAATTTGGGCAAAAGTAAATGTTCTACTGTTTGCTAAAAGCAATAGAATATTTAAAGACAACAAAAAAATATGGGTAATTTCCAAACCAAGATAGCTAAAAGTTGGTACCTCGCTACACCCTTGAACTACACCACTTGAGAAGTCTCAGAAATTTTAGTAACAAAATTTAGTTTTGGATGTAAGAAAAAACCCTATGGGGCCTTTATACCCAAAATGAGCTTCCAGCGTATAGCTGCAAATGAGAGGTCAGGGGTCATATCCTGTAAGCTACATCAATCAAAAATTGCAGTGTTGATAACTAAAATATTTATTTTGCTATTAGACAAAACCTTGTTTTTACAGATAAAAACTTCTTCACATGACTGTTAAAATTAGCAGTATCAGGAAAACCAAAGTTTAATACCTTTTGAGTTGGCTAAAACATAGGCAAAACATAGATGACTTAATGGCTAAAATGATAGTTAAAAAGGTTGATGTGTGCTATTTTAAATTGTCAGGAACTCAGAAAAAACACTTAAAAACCTAACTTCAGAAATTCACTCTCATGAAAGAGAAGAACCTCGTGTTAAGATCTTATGTATTAACATTACGTATTTCTTTTAACAAACAATGAAGTTCATCCTATTGTTCCATCCAGTGGACAAAAATTTTCATCCAGTGTTTCTTGCATTATGATGAAAAACTAAAAAGCAGGAAAATGGAATGTGTAGATGTGTTTACAAAAAGTTTCATATTCACATCTGTGCATAATATTTTCAAAACCTGATTAAGGTTTTTTTGGGACCCCCGGTAGCAATTCTGAACCCCCACATTTTAATCAAATTGAATGATATTTCTGTTTTCTCAAAGACTAACTTAGCTTTTGACATATATTGGTTACATCCAATGTATTAATCAACAAAGCGGCTGATTTAAAGTTTTATTGGAAAATTAAAAAACTGAAGAAATTAGTCCATTCTTCTAACTGAAATTGAAATTCGACAATTTTACATGAACACACACAGATATTGATCGTAAGCATTCATTGAAAAAGGTGTTAGCTTATGGAAAATTATCTGAAATTAAAGCATCACAGCAAATCCGGCACTATCCTAGAACCACACCGCTCTCTTCTATGATTGTATAAATGCATTTACTACCCAGGTGATTGATGGAGAAACGATTCAACTTCCCTCTTGTAAATTGTTGCACAGAATCTTTCCATTAAATGTAAACTCCCTATTCCCACAGGTGGTTCGACTTTCAAAAACATGGAACACGGAAAACAAAGTTTTACTTGGATGTATAGCAACCAAGCCTACTTTATTTTAGATTTTTCGATGCCTAAAGGTGGTCGCACCCACCTTTTTCGAATTGCATATTCTAATTTTGTCCCTTGGACGTCGCTTTCAAAATAATTTGATGTTTTTGGCCCTACCACCGGTTTCAAGGTGCAAGCCACCAAACAGGTGAACTTTATTTTGAGACACCCAGTACCAATCGGACCAGGGAATCTTTTCTGTCCAAGAATAGTAATAAGAATCTTTGTTATTAAGGTTTGCACAAATACACAGGTTTTTATTAATTAGGAGCCAGTCTGCAGAGTATGGCACTTTTCGACGAGATCTCCGGTGTGCAAGGGAAAAATTCCTGGTGTACCGGTGTGCACCACCAAATATTTCTGGTGTGCTGGTGTGCACCAACTAATTTTTTCCTGGTGCAGTTGAAATTTGGGGA
>JAYJMH010050992.1:0-13592 GCA_036873815.1 Phacellophora camtschatica | reverse complement strand
GATACACACGAATGTTGCGGATGGCGCTAAATGTCAGTTAGAAGGACCACATCAAGAACATAGACCTCCACAGTGGGGTGGGGGTGGGGGGTGACAGCTCTAAACACTGTACCACCTTCTTCACGAGTGTACCGGTAAACATTTGTGACAGCGTACCGGTTTTCGCGCATGCGCATGTATCGCAAAAACTTTCCTTTTGGTTCAATATATTTTTAGACCTATTAGACTTGTACAATTAAGTTACAAACGTTGAGAGTTTTCTTTTGCAGAAAGTTTTTTCATTTAATTGTTTAAGAAATTAAATTCTACGGAAATAAGAAACGATAAGTAAATAAATAGCCTAAAAAAAGTCGAGACAGAAGTAAACAGTAAACATATGTAGTAGCCTTTTAACAGGCCCGTAGGAAGCACTTTCCGTCCTGGAGGGCTAATTCGCGGAAGGCGAAAGTAAAGAATAAATGTTTCTGCGACACGCCCTTTTACTCTTCCAGGAACGCCCTTTCTGGTGAGAAATATTACCGAGAGATTACTCTGTATTTCTATCAATTTTAATCTATAAAATTTAAAGTACAAACAAATCTAAATATAGTGTCATAAGAGTGATATTATTTGTATGTTTATAATTTAGTTCCTATGGCTGGGTTCCTTTGTTTTCAAGACTCGGTTTGGTTTTTAAATCAGATGCCGTAAAATTTCTAAAGATGACTATTAGCCCAAATTGATCGTTTAAGAGAAAGTAGATGTCTCTGAACCTTAACTTGCTTTAAAAATGATATTAAACGTTTTTATGTGATATTTAAAAAGCGAATCTTACAAAATTATTTGGGGGGCTGGAGCCATAGTACATACCTCCAGATAATCTGATAATAAAATGAAATCGATTGCAGTTTTATCAATGCAATCTTCAGGAGCGGATCCAGGAAATCGGAGGAAGGGTGCGCGCGGATCGCGACGTTGTCGGGGGTCCGGAGGCGAAGCCCACATTAAACTTTTGGAGGCCACGTCCCATTAATATTGGGGGAGCGCCCTCCTAAAGTTATTATATACCCATTAAATAAAACGTGGGTAGGGCTAATGAACACATTAAAGGAGGTAAAGGAATGAATTAAACAAACTTCTAATTGAGAAATGGATTTATAAATTTAGTCCGACAACATACTGTGAGTCAAACTGTGGATAAAACCTCGAATCCAACTGATATAAAAATCTACTTTCATAGTTCTGCATTCAACAACAAATCTGCAAATGAACACGAATGCGAAGAGTCTAAGTTTCATTTCACGGAACCAACGAACGACTCGACAAAAATCTAACAAACAGCTCGACCAGACCAACGAATGTAAATATATACAGAAAATCAAAGTTTAATACTGTATGAACAGAATAATTCTGGATTCAACAGCAAAAAAGCTGCGAATGAACACGAATATGCATGAAAAAGTTTGATTTCACGTAACTAACAAACGACTCAACAAAAATCAACCGAATAGCACGACCAGAGCAACGAATGCCAATATATACAAAATAAAATAAAAGTTTAATTTGAAAAAATAGTTCTCGATTAAAGAGTTGTTGGAGAGATGAGATCAATTTGTTCGCGAACCGTTTGTATTTCAAATTTCTGCATCATATACACATGCGCACTAGAGTTTTTTAAACAGATTACGTAGTGCAAAACAAGAACAGAGCAGTGCAACACAGGCAGCAAAACTCAAACTTATATTTATCCATAACGCCACATTTTTGAACACGCTACGACATGATGCGGAAGCTAACAGTACTGCAGCATCGATAACATGCACCAAAACAAGTTCGCTCATAAAATTGCCAAATTTGATTGAATTTTAGCAACAATTAGAATGCTCAATGTGGTCAGAAATGTGTGAATCTTACTTTTACATAGTTTACCAACATGCACCAAAACCAGGTTGCTCATAACGCCACATGCTCAATTCCATAACAAATAAATTAATCATTTCTCCACATAGCTTGGTAACATGCACCAAAACCAGGTCGCTCATGAGAACACCAAATACTACTGAATTTAAACTACTACTAAAATTCTCGATGTGGTGACAAGTAATTTAATCTTTTCTGATAACATGCACCAAAACCAGGTCGCTCAAACAAACGTAAAATCTCATCGAAATGAATTTGCTACTAGAATGCTCGATGTCGTGAGAAATGACCTTTCATTCACATAGCTTCGTAATAGATGTTAAATTGATAATAAAATCGAATTTTGATGATTTTTCAATCGCTTATATCACCCAGTACATCAACGAGAATCTTTGACATCAACATCCAGAGACCACGGAGCGTTTTAAAATCGGGTAGGCTAAAAGCCTGAAACGAAAATCGTGTAAGCACAATAGGGAAAGGAAGAATTTTCCAGAAAAGTGGAGGGGCTTTAGCCCAGCCACTCAATGTGACCCCACGGTCCCTGCCCTGCGTACTAAATATACTGATATTAATCGTATAATTTTGATGATCTTCTGAATACCAAATAAATGTAAATATATATATAGACTAATTTTCTATTGCCGAATAAAACAAGTTCAAATGTATTTTTACTTGGTTTTTGCTCGGGGCTTGAAAGGCGATAACTTTAACATTGGTTTTCAAAACAGACCTCCGCAGCATTGCGAATTGCAACATAGAAATTTCAACAACAAAAAAAAACAATGATCTTTCAACCCTTTCAAATCTAACTACACAGTACACAGTAAAGAAACAACTACACGGTAAAAAATTTCATCTACACAGTAAAGAAACAAATCCAATCACGGGCTAATCAAATTAAGATTCCTATCCTATCCTATCCTATCCTATCCTATCAATTCCTATTCATTTTCCAGAAAACAGCACAGGTAAACCAGATAAATCAGAAAATAAAAACGTTAGAAATAAACAAATCTATCGTGCCTATTTACCTACTGAAAATATAACGTTTTAACAATTCCCAGGAAGGGGGGTAAACATGGGTATGATTTTTGGCAAAAAGACCTTAATGTTGGGTTGGAATCCAGCATCCAAGTCTTATTACTTGGCAAAATGAAAAACGCAATTAACTATGATTTGTTGAAAATATCAATAAATTGAAAATTTTTTCCTAGTTTTGAGTTCTAATAAATTTTGTTTCTGATCTTTGACATTTTGACTGAGTTCTAGAACTCCTGGAACTCACTCTAGATCCGCCCCTGTGGGTCGTCTTGTCGTCTCGTTTTGGCCTGTTTTAGACATGAAAGTAAATCGTAGACATGGTATTTCTGAAAATCAGACTCCTTCACAATGTACTCTTTCTCCCCGCGGAAGTACTGTAACTAGCACAAATCCAATTACGTCCAGCTGACAAAAAACATCTATAATTTATTGTGAAAGTCAAGTAAAAACCCTGAGAGCCCTAAATTTACTACAAGAGCAATCCCTCCGCCAACAACATAGCCATCTCACAGGTAGAAAAAGCAAGCGAGACAACAACAAACTACCAACAAACTACTTCAAATATGTCCATGTAAAATATAAATATTCCTTAAAATAAATTGTATGCATTAATATTAGATGCCAATAATAATTAAAAAAGTATTAATTGAAATAATTAAAATATAAATATATAAATATATCGTATTTTCATAAATGTAATAAATAATATCATTTGACGTAGTCCTTGTTTTCGTCTTATTTCGTTAAATTTCCCGAAAAACAAATCTTATGATTACCAAGTGAAACAAAAAATAAACCTAAAGAAAATTTACTTCGTCAGCACCAAAACAAATGTTTACAACTGAATTATCGCATTGCCGTGTTAAAGTTATTAGCAAGAAACTGATGATTGCATTCGACGTGCTTCCTTTCAAATCTCTCCTTTCATTGAAATAATAGTCTACAATTTATTTCCTAGTTCTTTGTCTTATTTTTCGTCTCGTTATGTTGTGTATAAATATATATATATCTAATGAAACTGCATGAAACAGCCTCCAAAAAATTTCATAAAGATATATGATGAAAATCTAACGTAAATCATTACCTGCAAAGTAGCTACCTTCTCCAACATCCATTTTCATCTTTGTTGATTCCAAGAACTAACTTTTCGTATTACGTTGACAACAACAATTTGAATAGGCGGAACAAAGACTCAAGCTAAATCAAATTTGAAACGAGGAGAAATAACAACAAACCTTCCTCTTTGCATTTCTTTTTATTACAGATGCCATGCTTTCCCATAACCAATTTTCATTTGAAGCTTTATTCGACTCGAACTTTCGTCTTTAACGTTGCAGCCGATTTCTCTGTGAAAAATAATCGCGTAACATATTGTCTTTTAGATTGATCTTTGGTTGAATGAAGAACCAGTAAAATCTCAGCTAAGTTCTACTTTCACTTTCGCTTTGGAAAAGTGAAAAGTGAGGCTGCCGATACCCGAATGGAGGGTGAATGAAAATGGTGTAAATGAGCGGTAAATTTGAAATACTTTTGTCATTTGGAGCAACGAGAAATAAATCATTACGTTACCAGCAAGGTAAGGCAAAATTTCCAATTTTTCAACATTCCTTGCTATTTTACACTCTTTTCTATAAAAAAAACTTTATAAAATTTACTCTGGTTCTCATAAAAAGAAAAGTGTAATTTCATTAGCTTTAAAATAATAAAATTTGCCAATATATTCAAACTGAGTGTGAAATCCAGAGAAAAAGGGAAATAAATGAAAAGATTTTCATAAAGTTTAAAAAATTGGAATCTAGTTTCTTGGTTTGTTTGAGGAAGGGTCTGTAATATTTATTGTTCATTTATGTACATATGAAAAGTACTACTTCTTAACTATTTGCCCCATGTTTGCCCCATGCAGTTTTAAGTACAAAAATAAAGAATTAATAGACCAATTGAAAAAGATGCAAAAATTGCTTGTCTTCACACCCACAGCAAACATTTCATGTAATAAATCTATTGAAAAATCTAAAAAAAAGGGTGGCAGCACAGCAAAAATGTGTGTGTTTGTAAAATGAGAGATTCATCTGAACATCTGGAAATTAAGTGAGGAAACCGATCTACTGAGTTGTATGAATTTCACCAAAAGTCACTGATGTCATATACTCATTTTGTAATATGATCTGCTTACATTTCAGAAAAAAACAATTTCATAGTAATTAATAGAACATTTAATTGCATATTTAATACATGGGAGTGGGTAATAAAGAATTAATTGCTGAGAGGTGAGGCAAACCTTTCTTACACTGTTTTGTATAAACAATAAATACTGACATGAAAATCATTGGGTGGACATAAAAATCTTAAAACTTAAGAAAGGCCAAAAGCATTAATAAAGGTATAAAGTTTTGTGATGGGTCATATATTTTTTCTTTCCAGGAAATAAAATATCAAAAAACACATTTGATGTGTGCAACAGTGAAATCTGAAGCTAATTCTGGAAAATGGCAGAATGGTAAGTTCTTAAAGTTCATTTGTGCTGTAGATTTTTGTTTGAAAAATCCCAGAGTATAAGGACTTTTTTGTCAATATTGATTATATAAAAGCTAAAATCATCTTTCTTAATATAGCACTAATTTTTTTCTAATATGGGTAGAAATGCAAGAATTTTATCTCACTCAGCCCATATTAGAATGAGTTATTAATGAAATAAGGAAATGTAACAAATCTATTTTTAACTTGCCCATGCACTTTTTAAATTTTCCAGTCTGGTCTCAGACATCAACTTTGTTTGAAGAATCTTATTTGAGTAATAAAAAATGCATTTCTTAACATTCTGACGAATTTCCATAAAATGGCTACTGCAGCCTGGCCTGAAAAAAGGTGAATTACACAAAAATTTTACAAAAGGTTTTGGAAATCTCTCAAATGGGTTGTTAGTGGCTATTAAATTGAATTAAAGTTAACGTGCTAAAGTTTTAGTATTATCCAGGGATGTAGTACTCATTGGGACAGGGGGCAGTTGTCCCTCCACTTATTGTCAAATATTAGATGTTGTGTATTGTTTATTTGGTAAAGATGGGTGATAAATGTTCAAAATCCTGTTGGTTTTTCTTCCTTGTACAATTTATCAGCATTTGTGCAAGTTATCCTTGTTGTCAGTTATCTTGCAAAAGTTTGGTAATTAAAATGAGAGGAAGATGGTTCAATTCATTACCTATTGGATCTAATGGGAGGCTCATTTTTGCTGTTTTTCAATTTTGTATGTATAACTGGGAATAAGTTAAAACGTGTGAAAGTAATTTTAAGGATATTTTGAAAAAACGTCTAATTTTATTCACAATCTAATAAAATCTTTCTTTCATCAATTGTCCTGGCCATGTCAGAGCTATTCTGCATGGAAGTCGAAAATAAAATTTCAATTATCAAAATCCTTGAAAGGCCTACATTTGATTTTATCTATTTTAATGTAAAATCCAACAAATTTATTCTGAAATAGGAAAGTACTTTCAAAAAAAATTTGAAGTAAAAGTTTGTCTCTAAATCTAAACAATAATTTTATGATAATAAAAATATATACAAATAAAAAAACATCTGAAAAACTTAAGATCCTGTAGAACAACCAAATTGCACTGCAGCACTCTGACAGGAGCATTGCCTCTCAATTCTGCAACTTTGCTTCTCAAGCCACGTCATTTCTACTCTAGTCTATCCGATGCTAAACTTTCTTGTATTAAAACAGAGAGAGAGGAAGATGAATTTTTGGGTTTATTTACGTTAGAGGTAGTTACTGAAAGTTACAGATATTTTATTGTGTACTTTGTTTAGGTAAGGCTAGCTGGGCAGCAAATTCTTCATTGACTCAGTGACGACTGTGCGCTGTAACAGTGTTTAACACTAGAATAGAGAAGGGCCTAAAAAGTAATAAAATAACAAAAACCCACAATTATTGCTTGTTTAAAACTCTTAACGAACCGAGCTTACCGAATTGCACAAGCTCCTGGAATCTCCTTTCTGACTTTCTTTCCAAAAAGGACCATAAAGTTCACATTAGAAATTTTCTTTCGCAATTCACGGCAGCTACAAACATCAGCACATTACATAATCACAGTAAGTTGTTGCTTGGAACTAGAAATTTGAAAGACTCCTCTGCTCTTGCTCTGTACAACCCAGTCCCCGCCCAGTCCGCAACCAATATGTCCGACAAAAATCGTATTTTTTTTGCGAAAACTCGCGCCCCCTCTTACCAATCACACGGCAGTGAGGGCTTGCATGGCAGGGAGGAAAGTAGAAAGTTACAGATTTAAAAAATAAGTAGAGAGAAGACGGCTGTAGCTGTGTGGACTTTGGTCAAAACTTTTGCCCCGATACCAAGAAAATTGGCACAGGAACCATGAATTTTTTATGCCTGGAAGCTTTTAAATCGTAAGAATCACATGTCTATAATTACATTTCCATAATTACAACAAATATGAAAAACAACATAATTGCAGCTCTGAAAAAAGGTTGCAAGAACAGCACGAGTAACAAGGGTGAGAACAAAATTAAAATCACTTTCCGCCGCAGAGGCTAAAAAAGAAGTTGGCCAAAAACAAATAAAAATGAATGGTTCCCACAACTCTAAACCGTAAATAACGACTGTCTTCTTCTGAAATAACATCTTAAGTAACATCTCATTGCTAGCCAGCGGCCATTACGGCATGCGGCGAGCGAAAATCACCCATAGTACATTTCTTTGACGACTTTCATGTTATCTGAAAGTACGTTTTGGCCTAGTAACGACTTACCAACGGTGGAAAATGCCGTGTTTATTTACTTTGTGGACAGAATTAGTTTGTTTACTGCATCCACCTCCATTGGAGAACCGTAAAAATATGTTTTCGCTATTTGTGAAGACCTTGTTGCAGTGTTATGTTGCTATGTAGGTGCGCAAAAGCTGCTGGTTAGCAATGGGTCTTGAAGTGGCTATTTTTAAAGAAGGTAGAGGAAACGAACCAACTTCACTGAAGACTGAAGGAAAAACTTTTCTGTGTTGAAGTATAACCAAAGTAACCTTCAACTGGGTCTACTTTAAGAACCATTTGTGTCCCGAATTAACAACAGATAATTCTGTAAAACCAAAGACTTTGTTCAGAATCTGACAACGCAATTTGTCACCGTAAAGAATAGATTTCACACTATGCATCCAAGCTAATCATAATTCCTTTGTTTGTTCTTTTGGACTTGATTGAGTCCACTCACAGGTGTGAAATATATTCTTTTAAATTGCGAATTGTATTCTCATTTTCTAAACAGCAATTTTTGTCTCATGAAATTCTCCCTTGTTTTGCAAATTACAATCACGACGGATCTCTGCTACAATTAAGCCTGGTTATTTTATAATCTTAAGAGTGCCGCAGACGGTCTGCGACGATCTGCGATCAATTGAAAATTTTAATGGAAACATAAATCTTAAAGGTGTCTGCGACGATTGCAGGCCGTCTGCGGCCGCCTGCGATCCTTGAGAAAAAGTTGAACGTGTTCAACTTTTTTTCTCTTGCGGTACCTTCCCGGCGCTTCCCCATCATACGTAAACATGGGTCGCAGACGATCTGCGGCGATCGCAGATACACCTTTGTTAACAAATAAATTGCATGATGGGAAATATATATCAAGACGGTCACAGATTGACCTTGGCTCATCGCAGATCGTCTGCGATCCCTTACGAGTATATGGAAACAATTTCACCGGGAAGGTGTCGGCGATCGATCGCAGACTGTCGCAGATCGTCGCAGACCGTCTGCGGCACTCTTAAAATTATATGGGAACCGGGGTTTAGCTTTCCAATAGCTGGTTTCGTGAAACAAAAGATCCAGCACTTACCATAACAATGCGATTCATCACTCTAAAGAATAGATCCCACGCCTTTGAAGGCAGCCAAACAAATTACATTAAACAAAACAGTTTGCTTTCTTTGCTAAATCTTTATTCAGTTGAGTCCGCTCATACTTGGGTGTGAAATCTATTCTTTTTAACAGCCTCGCGAACAGAGGCAAATTTTGTAACAATAGTGAAATTAATAAGTCAATTTCAAAGAGATTAGCCATTACAGACAAAGCGAATTCTTTCAAGCAGAAAATCAAAATATGGCTTTAGTTGCTTGAGAGAATTCTGCTTGAGAGAATTCGCTCTGTCTTTGAAGGCCAATCACTTTAAAATTGGTGTAAAACGTAAAACATTTGTCCTCGGATCATTTCAACATTCACCCGGCAAAAAACTGTTCCCCGCTAAAAAGCTGAAGAAAACTGGCAATCACGGGCCATTTTTCCAGAATTTTCCCAGGAGGCTTTTCACCATGCCTGTATCACTGGGTCGCTGCACTTAGAGGGGGCGCTTTTTAGTTGCAAATTAAATTGTTTTGTGCAAAATCTGAATCTTTTTTGTTATACAAGATCTGTCATTGCTTATTAAATGAAATATCGTCGGACTTGTGTCCATATCATCTATTTTCATAAAATGTTCATAAAGTTCCATAAAATCAATAATAAATCTATTTTAAATCTATCGTTTGAAGCCATACGTCACGTTTGATTCAAACTCGACTCAAGTCTATTATATGTGACGTTTGAAGCCTAAGCCCTATAATAAACATGAATCATATCGTTGTATGATTATTTATTGTTCATCGTCAAAAACATTAAATTAAACTGCTTATCTTGCAAACGTTCTTGTCGCTTGAAGAAGATGATGTGACAAAATAAAGATTTGTTTCTCAACAGTTTTCCAGTCACTCTTTTGGTTGTGGATAACATCGTACAGAGCATCTGTCACTCCCGGGAAACAGGACCCAGAGTATTGGTCGTGCTGTGAAGGAGCGGAGACAACATTCCTAAAACGCAAAGAAGTATCCTGAAATTCCAAAATATGACTGAAGGCTTGCAAGAGATGAGAAACACATTGTAAGCTAAGATGGGCAAAAAAGGTCTTACTTGATTAAGAAGAAAAAGATGGAAATATCACTAAAATCACAAACAAAATGAAATAAAATGTTAATTTGCTAAAAAAAATATGTATACAGGGTGTCCCAAAAATATTGCTCCTAGTTTAAACAGAAATTACTAAAACACAACACAGAGACTGCGCCCTAACATAGTATAATTTGATTCACCAATTCATAAATTAATGAATCGCACAATTCCCTACAAAATTGGATAAAAAGTGACCGACTTATTGCCAAATAACAAACAGAGCCTAAAACTAAATTTTGCACAAGAAACAGCTCCAGGTTGATGTGAAATAGAAGTTTTTTATTTTCAGGCCTTATTTGGATATTTCAACAAACAATTACAGTTTTTGTAGAATTCCAGTAGAGCAATAGAGCTGGTTTACATCATCCTCAAGCTGTTTACATCACTTCAAAATGGCAAACAACTCTTGCTAAATTTCAGCGGGATTCTGTTTGTTTTCTGCCCAAAACTCAGTCAATTTTTGACGGACTTTTGTGGGGATTGGACCAAACGTTAAGTTATTGATTAGGTAATATGATTTTACCAAATAGAAGTGAGACCATTGAGTGAACTTTATTTTATTTTTAAATAAACGGGAAATTTAATCTTCGAATATAAAACACGATATATAACTGAGTTTTATAGAGATCGTCGTTATCGTCTTTTTTCGAGAGCCCGGAGATGAAAGGTACTTCACTTTGAAAAAGACCCGACATGCCGTCCAAACACGAGCTTTCGGAAAAGTAGCATTTTTATTTTATTCCCACCTCGATTTCTCTCACTCCACCTGTCCTACATTCCATGTTTTGATTTAGGTCACAGAGAAACAAGTGGGAAGAGAAGCAAAATCAAAACACGGAATGTAGGACAGGAGGAGTGAGAAAAATTGAAATGGTAATCAATTAAATAATTACTTTTCTTACAGCACGGGGTCCAAATGATTGATTCGTTGCTCAGATTTCCCAACTTATAGGTCTGAGTTAGACATAAACATTCCTATTTTTGACAGGTATCTGGCTTGTTGTAGGGCATGAAAATGATTCATATGAAAACCTTGTCCTGGGGTACGGAGGGAACAGCGGTTACATCATTCAAACGAAGATGCCTAACTTACTGATGTTGTGTCCCATTGCTCATGGTAAAACTGGAAGTAAACATTTGATAAAACTTACTTTGTAAAAGGTCTGCCCGGAAGTCCATCTTTTGATAGGAAACTTCGTTCAACTTGCATCATTTGATCATTCACAATTCTTGATTTCAAATCACTAAAACAAAATGCAGTTTTTTCCCATTAAGCTTAACTTAGAAAATCAAAAATAATAAGAAAAGCCAACTTTTAAGGTTTGTTAATTAAAAATTATAAAATCAATTAAAACAAAGTGAAATCTAAAATCACAAAGTGAGGGAAAATGAAAAGATGACTCTTTTGCCGTCTTTCTTTTTATTCATGTGACTTGTACAAGCTCATGGTAAGTTTATCCAATATTTTTCAATTTTATTAAACAAAAAAATAGGACCGTAACAAGTCGTAACAAAAGTTTTTTGGCGAGGAGAAAGGTTTGGATAAAGAAGAAAGTGTTTTGTTTTTGCTAACGAATTTCGACGCTTTTCTTTAGGCTGAAACTTTTGAACCAAATAAGTTTTTCAAAATCCTCGTTCTGGAAATGTGCGCCCAAGACCATTGATCGATCCAAAAAATAATAATTTTAAATCGCAGGTTTTCTTCATGGCAAGGGGTTATAAAATCGAGAAAACATGACTGGAATGTTGCGTCTCCAGACGTTTCGCATGATTTCTAGAAATCTGATTGGCTAATTCGGTGACGTGTGTCAATCAGCGTTAACCAATCAAAGATTTGGATCCTATGTTGAATTTCCATGTGTAAAGCTGTTTTTTGGTGTTCTTTCAGACTATTTGGTGCAAAGCTAGAAAATCAAAAAAATTGTTTTATGATGTAATGGTACTTTATAAATATTTTAAAAAGTGCAAAAAAAATGTTTCAAGATTTTATGTGGTATACCAAAAAAATAAAATGCCAATGTTAACACATAAATAGGTAATCATATAAATACAACACTGATTCAAGATGATTCTTACTTGGTGTGAGTCAGTGAAATTGCATAAGCTTGAAATTGCTTGGCGGCAGACGTGAAATTTACGATTCGCTGTTTCAAAGTATCTAGAATACAAAAAAATTCAATTCGTGTAAAAAAAAGCCAATCTTATTCCCTTCGTGTACAAAAGCCGAAGCGATTGTCGTTCCTTCACAGCAAAAGAGAATTCTGTGAAACAAAAAATCAGTTCTATGTGTGAAAATGCAATTTGTCACTGTAAACAATATATTTCACACCCTCAACGCAGCCAATCTCAAATTTTTCCTCCAAACAGCAAATCGTGTTGTCATGTTAACCGCAATCTTTTGTTTCACAAAATTCCCCCATTGTTTCCGTGTACACGAATTTCATAAACAATACATGTGGGGTTAGCAAATTAAAGTGCAATTTGCGAAAATGTGATATGTGCACTACCAATGAAGTTGGAGATGAGTTTCATACTACTTTAAAATGCCAAGCCTTGGCAGAATTAATAGACCTATATGTGCCACAATATTTTTCAAAATATCCCTCTGAATTCAAATTTGACTCTTTGATGACACAAAATAACCATAATAAATTCATCGCAAATTTTGCAAAATTTGCAAGAGAAATTTTCAGTAAAAAAAACTCTTGTAAAATTAAGCTAAATTCCATTATTGTTGTTTTTAATGCTGTTGCTCATTAACTCTAGTTTATTAATATTCTGTAATCTGTAATTCTATTTTTAATTAGTATTTAATGTTAAAATGGGGCTCTCATTTTACCACTGGTTGGAGTCCCATAAATTTTGTTTGTTATTACATACCTCAACTGGGGTATGTCGTAATTTATGATTTTTTATGATAATGATGATGATGCGATTAGAAAGAATGGATTTTACACTTATGAGCGCATTCAATCAAATCACCCTATAGACTTGATTTCACACCTGTCAATAAAACCAAGCAAGTCCCAAGATACAAAAATACAATCATTTGCATTTGTCCCATGTGTTTATCTTGCTTAATTGAGTACACTAGAAGGCGTAAATTTCATTCATATCAATTGAAAATGCATTGTAATATGCGAGACGTAAATCTCTTTCAAATGTCAAAATTAACCAATTAATCACATACCAATTTTGATCCCATGAGTTTTGAACTTGTCAGAATATTTTCTCTCCAAATTATCCAAACAGCGAGAAAGTTTCCATGCCAATCGAGTAAAATTGAAAGGCAAAATTTCATTATCAGTCAACGTCATTGCAATTTGTGACCAGAGTTTTGCAAGGGCAAGATGGTGCGAAAAAGTCGGATCAACAAATGTCGAAATCCAGTGAAAAGAGTCGTGGAGAGAGTGGTAAACCGGGTACGACATGGCATGATTGTAATCATCCTAAAAAATGATAATAAGCAAAATTATATGATAAGCAATTTTAAATAATTTTACATTTTAGTTAAAATTTAATTTTAATTAAAAAAAATAATAATAAGCAAAATTAATTGACATCTAAAATATCTCTTAGAGCAGAGATGGTGAACACGAACTCTCACTTCTTGATAAATGGTTCAATGAAAACTATATGATTTTAAACGGAAGCAAAAGT
>JAYJMH010050981.1:0-13593 GCA_036873815.1 Phacellophora camtschatica | reverse complement strand
ACAAAAATAGTCCAAATTTTGACTAGCTCTTTTACCAGTCGCTTGTTTTCGACAAAGCGACTGTTGTAGCCAGTCTATGTTTACGGTAGGTAAGGGGGATCATTGTTCTGTTGTAGTCACGTGACTACTATATAGTCATGTAGCTACTGTATTGTGAAAGAAATCACTCTGACAGGGCGTGAGTGAGAGACAAAAAGAGAGAGCAGACAACAAAGAAAAAGCAAGAAGTAAATTTTGATCGTGAGTTTGTGAATTTTGTAACCAATCTTTATCAGTGAAAGAAAGATCAGAAACTAACGTGAGATCTGCGAGGGATAATGTTTTTTTATTTCTTATGCTGTTCTGTAACTTTATTAGATTTATGCTGTTTGCTATGCTGAAAGTTTGCGTTTTCAATTTTGTTTACTTTGATTTTTGACGGGTTTTTGGAACGCGAGCATTTGGGATTTTTGGGTTATTTATTTGTGGTGTGGTTTATCCATAATTTCACCACATATGAAACAATGTTTAAATAACTTCAATCTGTCAGTAACATTTTTTTATTTTATATGAGTTGTTGGAGAGGAGGGGGGCTCTTTTTAGGGTCACTAACTAGGTGTATAAAAATGTTTTGTTATACTGTTTCGTTGACTGTGATTCGTTAGGTAATGAGTATATGCTAATATACTTCTTTCAGCATCTTGACAAGAACGGAAGCTGCGTTTTGCAATCTTATGTTTGACTATACAGTGATGTTGTCGTAAAGAAAATCGTTTCGAAAATCAATCGAAACACCATCTCGACATAGTCCTCAAACGCCATTTGAAAATGACTAGTAGGCGTTTTTTTAATGACACAAAAGGCTTGTTCATCAAGATGTTGAAAGAAACAGTTTATGAATCTGCTCATTACTTTACGGATCTCCCATACAAAGTCATTCCCCCAAAGTGGTAATGACAAGTGCCCTCACCTCGGCTAATGGACTATTTTGAGAAAGACAACGAAAAGTTTAATTATATTTCTTTATCTTTTTTGGCATATATTAAATACATTCAGTATCTTTTTCTAATGAACCGGTTATTAAATAAGGCGAGGGGGAATGGAAGAGAAATTGGACATGAAAAAAAATCAAGCAACTCTGAAATCGGCCAAATCAATTGCAGACCCCTTATAAGCTATTTTGACCCTCTTTCAAGCTTCTAAACATTTCAAGACAGCCCTCCCAATTTCTCCTCCACCTCCTCGCCATATCTAATGAACGGTCCCGAATGTCTCTGCTGTTATAGGTCTACCTTCAATATGTGATATCGCCCACAGTGACTTTATAAATGTTCACACCTTTCAATAACCCACTAATTGCCAATTCACAAAAATGACGAAGCATCCAATTACCCTTTTTCTACTGTAAAGCTGTATTCAAATCTATGCTTTCCAAGGACTACTGTGGTTTCGAAGTCTCCAAACCCGATTGATTTATGTACCCGGGCGCGTAAAACGCTAGAAAGTACACATTTATTGTCAATTGACCGTCTAAATCAACAAGCTAACCGTCAATAAGCTTTGGTGTTGACAAAAGCCCCAGGGGGGTACTCCGATAAATTTGGATAGGGGTGCTCAGGCTCAGGGTACAAATCATAAGCCCAAAAAATTCTTTCTTACGTACAAATAGACCAACAAATAATTGTTCTTCCCTTACATACCCAAAAAATAATAAGATAAAAAATGGTATTCTCACTACTGCTATAAAATGTGCACGTGTAAGTCCATAAGTCCCTGACGAGCGAAAACAACAACATCAAAGAGCGAAAGTACAGGGAACTTATGTAGTGAGTCTAGACTTACACGTCTAACAGCGGAAAAAATTTCAATCTGCGACAATTTTTTGACGCACCAATCACAGAGCAGTATTTGAGATTTAAACAATGCCTATTGTCTTTTTAACCAATCAGGTTAGTGTTTCGAACGTCATGTAAAACCGAGGCTATTCTGGATTTTTCTAAATTTTGAGCGTCAAGCGGTGATTTCAAATTTCTGAACTATAGCACTGAGTGAAATGGTGATGGAGGATAACGTTTTCTTCGCAGCTTTGGCATCTGTGAGTTGCACTAAGACGTTCAATTTTACCAACTTTCAGGAGAGTTTTGAAAAAGGTGGAAAGTTTACACCAAATGAGAGAAATTTTGTTTGATTACATTTGTATCTCTGAAGCTGAGAAGACGAAATTTCTCTTAATTCAAAAATTTGGAAACAGTTGCTTTTTATTTTACGAAAATATCCACCATAAACAGAATCAAGAACAAAATAACCTTTCAGACAAGTAAGTGACTGCGATTTAGCAACTTTTTCTGAACGGTATTTGATCTTTTTCTCAGCATTTCTTTCATCTCTCTGGTTTAGTCTAGATATTTTTTTGACAGACATTTCTTGACGAATGAACACTGAAGTAAAATTTGGACAAAAGGAATGATGAACAATAAGCAGACTTTCACGTATTAAAAGCTGAGTTGTTGGTACACAGGCTATTAAAAACATGGACAAAACTTTTTGGAGAAACAAGAAAAATTTGCCAAGCCGACCCAAATCTAAGTTGGTCTAATTTAATGATAAGTGGAGCTAAATTTTCAGACAAGAGAATTCATCCATTAAACAGTCTTTTTTCGTAAATATTGTTCTTTGCTGTTTGAACAATTTTAAATCCAGAATAGGACGACGAGGAATACAACACGTTTCAAGCTACTCTTTGTTTAGCTCTGAAATATTAGCAACAAAAATATCTCGCTGAATTTGTGGTTTTTTTGCGTCGTTTCTGTTTTTTTAATTTTATCTCTACTTCGTCGCAAGCATCCTTAGATCGAACTGCAGTCTGCAGTAGTGTAACCTTTTCTGAAAGCACATTATTAATCTTTGTTAATCTACTTATTTTTTTCAAGGTTAAGGCCCACTTCGCTTTAAATTTAAAAGTCCCAAAACAATGTCAAATGAAACCTTTCAAAGCAAATTAAGACTGCTCTAATTAAAAAGTATTTTTATTTCCAATCTCGGCTCAATGAAAATAAATGACAATGTCATTTTTATTTTCTGTTTTGGATTTGTATCATTGTGTTTTGGCATCTTGCGAATGAAGAAGGAGAGAAGTATAAAAACAAATGAAAAAAGTTCAACATGATATTGAAATCTCTAAGCGCAAATTGAGTGAATAAAAATGTGAATGAAAACAAAAAGTATGAATGAAAGTCAGGCTGAATGGAAACAGACATAACGACTTCAGAACTCACTGCAAACTTTTGTAAACTTAAATCAGACGTGTTTATGAAGAGCACATAATGATTTTAAATTGAAACAACTGTTTCAATTTCAGCATGAAAACAACTGTTTCCGACTTTGCTTGGTCCTGTTTTTGTTGATGGAATTCACATTCAGAAAGAGACCATCAAATATTTCCGTTTTTAGACGTGTAAGTCCATAAGTCGTTAGTGTAGCAGAGGAATATCAGGCGGAGAAGCGAACTAACGCCTTTTGTAGTGAGTCTATGAAAAGATTATCCTGAACAAATTAAATTTGACGTCGCAATTGAGAATTGCTGATTTATCAATCATTTGTTCAAGAGAAAGATAGAGTGAGGACGGAAAGCTGTTATCATCAATTAGAAACAACAAAAGAGCATAAATACGAAGAAGATAAGTTCAGTACATGAGAAAAAGTTAATATCATCAGTCGCAAGCAAAAATACAGTGTAAAGAGGAGAAAACATCATTTCGAATTTTGTTAGAAAAGAAAAGCTGTTATCATCAGTCTCAAATGAAAATACAGCGTTGGAAGAAAAAAATAGCAGTACCCAGGTTATATCAGAAGAAACTTGGTGTTATCAATCGCAGATAAAAAATACAATGTCAAAAAAAATCTATGGCATTATGAAATTTATTATAGAAGAAAAGTCATCATCAGTCTGCTAAAATGGAAATACAGGGTAAAAAGAACAAATTAGCGGTACAAAGTTTATATCAGAAGAAATTCTAGTGTAACAAGAAAAAATAGCATTCCGAAGTTTATTAGAGAAGAAAAGCAGCTATCATCAGTCTCAAATGAAAATACAGAGTAAAAAGAAGAAATAAGCAGTACAAAGTTTATATCAGAAGAAAACCTAGTGTAAAAGAAAAAATTATATTACGAAGTTTATTAGAGAAGAAAAGATGCTATCAACAGTCAAAACTGAAAACATTGCGTAAAAAGAAGAAATTAGCAGTACAGTGTTTATATCTGAAGAAATTCTAGTGGTGCTATCATCAGTCTAAAATGGACATACAGTGTAAAAAGAAGAAATTAGCAGTAAAAGTTTCTATCAGAAGAAATTATACTGTAAATAGAAAAAATAGCTTCACGAAGTTTTTTAGAGTAGAAAAGCTGCTATCATCAGTCTGAAATTGAGTGCGGTGAAATCTGGGATAATATCCTGCAACTAAAAAGCAAGATTTTGTTCAATTTGGAAAATGATTCACTGAGGACATTAAAAGGTTAAAAAATAGTTTTAATGAATACATTTTTGTGAGATTATTGTCCTTATTAAATGTGTTTTTATTGTTTATTTCACATTTCTGCATATATTTCACTTTAACTGCAAACTTGGACAAAGCATAACTAAAAGGAATTTTATTTCTTTTTAACTTTTGCCCAAAAATGAATAATAAGCATAATAATATATCATATTCAATGGTAGGGGCTTAATATATCACGTTTGATGTTGTCATAGCTTCTAAAAATTCATGAAAAATTGGAATAGTCTACTTGCAAAAAGGGGTACTAAACATTTTATAAAAAGTCTCCGTTCTTAAAAAGTGTCGGGAATGACGAGATGAAGTTAATCAAGGATACGATTTTCCCGCTTATACTGCACTTGAATTTCCCCTCAAATGACATAAAATATTTAAGGAAGTACAGTGCAATTTTCCCGCCTTTACAGCACGTGACTTTCCCCCATTTATCGAACGGCACAAAATATTCATGCAAGTAGTCTTCTCGAATATATTCCGAAAGGACTTGTACTCACGCAGTTTTGTTCTGTTTATTCGAAATGTGTATAATTTTCACGTTTTAGATACCAACTAAAACATTTAATTTCGTGTGTCTTTCTAATGATTGCTGGATTCGTAAATCATAATTCGTGGCTGTTTATTATGGTAAGTTTACCCTAGTTTTTTTGTGTATCCATTTTTTTAAACAGTTTTGCGCAGTAGTTTTCCTAGCTAATTTGACATGTACAAACTCAATATTAAAATCCCAAACTATTTAATAGATATTTAAAAGGTTTTTTGATAAAGTTACCTGGCGATGGATCATCAGCCGACCATAAAAAAATTCAAAATGCTGTAACTTTTTCCACAGTTACGATCGCAGAAATGCGCCGGCATTTCCAGATCACATTTCAGTTGAAATGTTTGAAAAAAACCATGCCAACTTTTCTGCAATCTTTTTTAACGTATGTAAAAAACGCCAAAAAGATCCTAAATTCTACTGCATGTTGCGTTTGTTGATACTTTCTCGAGCTCTGATTGGTTCATATCCCGAAATAAATCGAACGACGTCTTGCGGCGTTAGCCAATCAAGATTTGAACCCTATGCTATCATAACGTCGTTGTGACTGCCTTTTGGGTATTATCATTCGAACAAGGCGGATTGGAAGGTCTTATGCAGCTGCTGTTTCTCGTTCCCGCTGTAGGATGCTACCCATATTTCTAAATTCCTTTGCATATGGATTTACTCCCATCAGCTCATCATGGAGAAGCTGCAAAATAGGTAGCTTCAAATTGGCATAGGCTGGGTTGGCAATGCGCTGTTGCATGGCTTCTTGAGTGTCCAGAATGTACAACTGTGCATATTATGGTTGTTGACCATGTTGTGTGAGTGCGTATCCATGAAATGTTATGATATGAGAGTGAGACCCGGCCAGGGTGCCTGTCAATGGGTGAATTCCAAGATGCCATGGCTAGAGATGAATTGTATTTCCTGATATTGCCGAAAAATGACGGGAATGTTTGGAATTTCCATTGAAAATGTTGATAATGTCGTGGGATGGTTGTGTAAATTATGGGAGAGCAACGTTTCCTTGAGATCAGCACTTTGTGAATGCATTGTTGGTGGTTTTTTCTTGGGAAAAGTACTTCGCCTGACAGTGAGGACAGATGTTGTCTATGAGTCCAAGGAGTTGCTGCTCTGAAAGTTTTTCTTGCAATTCTTCCTGTTGTGGCTCATTGTTCACGACCTCCACTGCGTCGTGTTCTTGCACATCATCAGCAGCAATGTCATGAAGGACTGGAGCACGTTAAAAGTGATGCTGTTGCTCTTAATTAGCTAATTGTTACATGTTTACAACGTTTACTGTGTTGTGCTCTTGCACAGGGTCAGGGGCAATGTTTTTAAGGACTTGGAGACCTACAAGGTTATGTTGATGATGCTCATTAAATAATAGTTGACAAGCGATGTGCTGTGGTAGTGGTGCAACTGCTGGTTCATTCCGTGGCTCCAGATAGAGATATTCTGCAAGTTGAGGGTGAAAAGGTTGTTGGTGTTGATGATGATGTTCTTTTACATGATGTTCAATTATTGGGATGATTGACCAATGCCCTGTTGGGTTGGTATGGCATGGTCGTTGTGATGGAGTGGGGGTAAGTGGGGGTTAATTGCAATGTAGGTAAATTCAACGCAGCTTTTAGTTGTTCTTGAGTGATGAGTTGTTGACGCCGTGAAATTGTTTATGCGTTGCAGGAAAGGTTGTTAAATGAATGAATGGGTGGATAAATGGTTGTGTGTGTTGAATGTTGTCTTTGAAACCATACTGTTGGGAAGAAATCTTTAACTTGAAATTGAGAAGAAATTATGAAATTAAGGGACTACCTGTAACTGGCCAAGAACTGTCCCCGAATAATATGAAGTAGAAAAATAGAAATGAATAATGTTATGCACGTGGAGTAAAAACTATGTTATTGTTTATGACAGGTTGCACAAAGAGAATATTGAAATGGAAGTTTCTCATGCTAACTACATTTTTCAATATTAACTACAAAAGAGCGCCAGCACAATGCAAGTTTCCAAGTTTACTTGTTAACATGTTCAAAATAATTTTACACCCTCAAAGCTTAAAGTTTCCTACTCACACAAATAATATCATGGCAAAAATAACGGCAAAAACGTTGTACCCTATCCTCATAAGTTTTACCTATAAATATGGTCTCACATTCATGTTACATTGATGTTGCAGTCTCCCACAGACATAAAAGATAGTCATACCAAGTAAATAACGGGGGGGGGGGGAATATTGCCCTATCCTTATAAGTTTGACCTGTAAATTGAATGGCCTCACATTCATGTTACATTAATGTTGAAGTCTCCCAATGACATGCAAGATTTTATACAAAATAAATAACGGGAACAAAATATTGCCCTATCCTTATAAGTTTGACCTGTAAATTCAATGGCCTCACATTCATGTTACATGAATGTTGATGTCTCCCAATGACATGCAGGATTTTTACACGATCCATTTTTCGTACAATTTACTCCACATTTTATGTACAATTTACTCCACAAAATCTTTGAACACATATTTGATCTTGTATGGTTGCGCGAAAACGAATGTTACAAGATATATGATCACTGTTTTCAAGTGGCCATCCAAGATTTTTCATTTGAACACTGCTCAAAATAATTTTATGTTATCACATAACTTCAAAGGAAACCGACAGACACTCGTTCTGAGTTGTACGTGGTAAAAGGAAAAATTGCTAATGATAGCAACTGCTGATGATAACAACTGTCGTTATCGGTTTAAATAAAGTTGCCAAAGCAAAAATAATATAAAGCAACTGATGGGAGAAGGCGTGTCGAATTGAAAAGAAATTCTGAGTTAAATGCGTGTAGGTAAGACGCCAAAAATAAAATGAAAATGGAGAAATAAGCGGAAAACTCCTTGTAGAGGAAGGCTTATCTATAACATAATGTATAGAAAAACGGCGCGTGGAAGAATTATAATGTACTCACAGACGTTGATTTGAGCACGATCCTTGTTGATGCTCATCCTAGAAAGGTGCTGCTGAAAGTTTGTTTTTACGATCGAAGAAAGTTTTGCAATGGCCGCCGCGCGCGATGAGCATTATTTTCTTTCTCTTTGAGCAGCACCTTTCTAGGATGAGCATCAACAAGGATCGTGCTCAAATCAACGTCTGTGAGTACATTATGCGGTGACAACAACGGAATCGACGGCGAACAAAGCGATTAGCGTGGGGACAATGGCGGAAGATCTGGAAGCATGGCGGCCTAGAACAAAAGACGCGGAGCTTCGTGAACGTGAAAGAGGCAGGATCGAAAAACGGGCACAAACCGACACTCGAGCATGACAAGCAGCAGCTAAAAAGGCCACTTAAGCTCGAGGTGTTAAAGAGCTTTAGCAGAAAAGGGAGCACATGGTTGAGCGATTTCTATTGTTCTGGAGCAATGAGACAGACGCACACATAATTTATTCATGTTTTGTCTCATGTCTTGTCTTATGTTTTGTCTCATGTGACAGAACCTGTGTTTTTGGTGTCATGCTGTTACACTACTTGCTTTTATTTGAAATTTTTTTTGAAATTTCTTCCAAATCTTTTTATAGGTTGTGGAGGTACACTAAATGCAGATATTCCTAGTTTTATTACGAGCCCAAACTATCCTGGAAACTATCCTCACAACACCAAATGTATATGGATTTTACAAGGGGCTCCTGGTCGCAGAGTTAAAATTACATTCACTAACTTTAATGTAGAGTCGGATTCTAAATGTTCTTACGATTATGTAGAGCTTAGGCAAGGATCAAGTAGTAACTCGCCATTGATCAAAAAGTACTGTGGTGGTGGTGGGAGAAATTTGCCTCCGTCTGAGACATCATCTGGAAATGCATTGTACGTAAAATTTGTGAGTGACAGCACTACGGTTGGAACAGGATTCAGGGCTCAATACACCACTGTTGCAGCAGGTATTTTACTTAACGAGTTTATTAGTTGGCATAGCATTCATCATGTGATTAATATATTAATTTTGTGAGGATTGCATTGGGAAATATAATCGGGTAAGGTATCAGGCAACGAGATATTTCAGGGACTTGCAGTTTTAAAATTAACACAAACAGTTTAAAACCAGAACATACTCTTTGTGAACCTTCCTGGATCATTTCTTTTCCAATCTTGAATGGTTTTTAGTGTTTGTGTGGTGCCTGCATTTGGTTCGGCATTGCATCAGCGAGGCAGGTATAAATCAAACATATATTTGATTCAGCAGATCAGTGGCAGGACGTATGAACCCAAAGCCTGAAATCGCACAGAAAACGAATTACAAAGCATATCTTTTGATAATAACTAATAATAATAATTCCAATAAACTAACTACTCTTCCTTTTACAGGCACGAGTTAAAAGTTCGATTACACTAGTTAAATTACAACTTTCAGCGAAGTAACGTGAGAAGTTGCTATACCTAGCTAAATTAACAACGACATTAACATTAATGATTTGGAATTTTGCAATGAAAGCGATTTCACAAAGATTGGAACTATCTTTGCAGGCCCCCATAAGTAAATTGAGTACCTTTCCAGTGTTGGGATTTTCAAGGAAGGCATTTTACCCCAATATTTTCCACACAGAGCTGTGACTGACTTTGGAAATTTCATTTTGTGCTAGTATTTTAGGTAACAATTTATTTCAACTTTTAACATTGTGGAGCTAGAAATTCAAATACACTGAGGAAGTCGTCACCTAGGCTACTTATATTACAGTATGGACATACCCTGTTAGATGTTGTTGCTATTTGTATTCTACCTGTTTTACTGGGAAAATGATGTGCAAAAATGGTTAATTTTCTTACTGCCGATTTGGGCCTGTAACTTTGATTGCACATAATGTATGATTCTGTACAATAAGCTGTCTTAACATGTGCATAAACACTTTCTAGTCTACCAGGTTTCTTAACTTACATGCCTTATCTACTGCCATTACTGCAGACATTAAATTTTTGTTTTATCCATCGTAAATTTCTCCAAGACTCAAGGCCCTTTCTAGCACATAACCAACATACATCGTTATTGATTAGCATTAATTTGAATGTTTTTGATGCACTGGCTAGTAATGGGTTTTCTTTGGACAAAGTGAAGAGAAATTTTATAAGCCTCACATTCATGTTATATCGTATAATTCTTCTGTACGTAATAGACTCCTAATTCTCCTCTCATTGCAATTTTACAAGCTTTTGAATCCACCGCAAAGAGCGGTTTTATATTTTGTATGTTTATTATATATAGTATCGTATGATAATAAATGCAGTATCATGTGAACGCAGCTATAGTATTAAAATGTGGTAATTTTAAAACTGTTTTAATTTAGGTGTGCCGTCTGGTTCTGGCGGTTCTGGTGATTCTGGTGGGTCTGGCGGTTCTGGTGGTTCTCGTGGTTCTATGGGTAAGTTTGTCCTGCAGCATTGAAGAATTTATATATTTTTACATTCATCTAATAATTTAAAACATAGTACCTACAACACGGTTCTTAGGAACTATTTTATAATACTACAAAATGATAACACAGGAAGAAAAGTTAGACTACATGTATTTTTTCATAAGAAACATCTTTATAAGAAACTAGTAGCTACAGTAAGAGCTCTCCATTAAAAGAAACCTGTTTTTGAAAAATCAGCCTTTCTGGTTTCTAACTATTTTTGCAAGTTAAATAGAATTGAGCTGATCAATGCTGCCAATGATTAATAAAAAAGTTAGAGCAATACTCCTCCGATACTTGAAGGTATTTAAATTAACTCTTTTATTCAATTTTCAAAAATAATTGTCGCATTTTTGCCAAAAATAAACTGGTTTCTTAGAACTCAGTTTCCTACTGGCGGGTTCTCACTGTACTAGAATTTCTGAGAAACTTCAATAGAGTATATTGTTTCTCCCGTCTATAGATGGTAGGAATTTACTACTGTTGGCCATATTTTCAAAATTGAATTATGACACTTAAATTTGTAGGGGGTATCTTCATATGCGCATGCGCATTTGCTTATGACCACTATTCGGATGCAAACAAAAGTGAATGTCACTCCCATATGAAATTTCACCGGTCGGTGTTAGATTACAGTCTAGATAATGACAATGACACATTCAATCTCTAGATATATGACAAATATTAGTCACTCTGAAAATACACATTTCAAAATAACTTCCTAACAACGAAATGTACAACTGTTATTTGTCATATGTCTAGAGATATCTGTTATTTATCATAAGTCTAGAGATGTAACACTGACCGATTTCATCATGGGCAAAATTTCACATCAGGTTTATGTAAACAACGACTTACTGTGCATTGCTTTTTACCCAGGATCAAATGGCTCAAATAGCATTGCAACAATTGGTGGAGTATCATGTGGGGTGATATCTACGATCATGACTATTATCATTTTTTGTTGGTGCTGCAGTGCCTAATTAATGTGGTTTTTATAGAGCGGCAGGAGAGTCAAAAATAGTTCCTCCTAGCTGTGTTCCGTTGTTGCATTTTCTTCCACTCACCCTTAGCCTATTGGCTATCGAAATTTCCCTTCCACTATTATTCGTTAGTGGGATGTAATTACACTTGCCCT
This sequence comes from Phacellophora camtschatica, assembly GCA_036873815.1. Lineage (NCBI taxonomy): Eukaryota > Metazoa > Cnidaria > Scyphozoa > Semaeostomeae > Ulmaridae > Phacellophora > Phacellophora camtschatica. The sequence goes on along the minus strand of JAYJMH010050981.1, from coordinate 1,969 downwards.
TAGCTTATTGGTGAGTACATTTCTACTCGCCTTTAGACTATTAGTGAGTGAATTATATTTTCCACTCGCCCATAGCCTATTTTTGAGTGAAATATATTTTCCACTCCGCCTTTGGTTATCCGTGAGTGAGATATATTTTCCATTCGCTCTTGGCCTATTCATGAATGAAGTATATTTCCAACTCATCCTTAAGCTATTCGCAATTGCAACTTCCATCCCATGTGATCGTAATTCCTCTCCGCTCGCCCTTAGCCTATTGGTGATGGAAATGTTTTCCAGTCACTGTTAAGCTATTAATCACACTTAGCCTATTTCTTGTCATATACAACGATTTATCAAGAACTTGTTGCCACCGTGCTCGGTTTCCGAATCTCTAGCTTCTTTACCACTTATGTACGTTAGGCATGGGATGTTTGGAAAATTGAAGGATTTTTTGAAAAATTGAGGCACCAAAGATATTTTTGTAACAACTAAAGAACGTATCGACAAACAAAATAAGTGAATTTTTAGGAGATAACCTGTTTCAAAATCGGTTTGATTACTCCAGTGAAGTGACGATCTTTGCCAAAAACGAGGCAGGACGCAAATAGCCAAATGGGGAGAGAGAAATATAGCCAATAGGCTAAGGGTGAATGGAAAAAAATGCAACTACGGGACAATGATAAGACGAATTGTTTTTTACCCTCCTACCACTCCATAGGTCTTGTCCACACTTTGTGGTCTGGAACAGTGAAATATGGTGTTGAAAATATTTTTGTGTGCTTAATAAAAGTGTGCTTACTTTCGTTCTACAAAATTGGCTTTTATGTTTTGAATCAAAACTTACTTTTCATTTCAAAAACTTACAATTCATTTCAATTGTTAACGCATTGTGGAGCTGGGCATTTAAATATATAATGGAACTCGTCACCTAAACTACTTATATTACAGTATGGGCATATCATGTTAGATGTTGTTGCTATTTGAATGTGTATATTAATGAAAACAATAATATGGATAAGATCTTGAAAGCTGCTAATGAGATTATAACGAGCATTTATTTATCTAATACGGTATGAGGTTCAAGGGATTCACTAGACACTTTTAAATTTAAGAAGTCTGGATTTTCTCCACTGATGGACTGAGTTTTACAAACTTGCTTCCCCCACCTTTCTCAGAAACATCTTTATAGCGTGTTTCAGGTTAAGTGCTCAACGCTGCATACTTTTTTGTACTTGACGTAAATGCTTTATGAGATTCCAAAACATTTCTACCACAATATAAACATTGCGTTTCTTATAAACGTTGTTCTTAAAAAGGCATGTATTTCAGAAATAAAATTGATTTGCTCATCCTCGAACAAATTTGATTTAAATGCTCATCACATAACGTTTCCTGATATGTTGAAAAATTTGGAAGGTGGAATTGGGCCTTTCTGGCAAATTGCTGTTTACCGAAATTATAATGGTCTCAAAAATTAATTTTGTATTTTTAATGATTATGCAAAAGTTACTTTCAAAGGTATTTTCAAGTCTTGTACTTTTTTGGTCACCATGTAATGTAACCGTTAGAGACATTTTTAGACATGCGTGATCTCTAAAAATATGTAAAATAAAACTTTTAACCATATGCATAATTTACTGTATTCAACACGTCTTGGTATTTTAAACTTAGTATGGACTCCCTGGATGGAGAAAATATGAAAGCTTTGCATTAGTCATAGCAAGTATTTTATTTCACAATAATTTTTAATGATAAATTTGTTTGATACAGAGCTTTGCAGTAGTCCTAGCAAGTATTTCATTGCACAATAATTTCTTGAGATAAAATTGTTTGAACTAGACCTTTGCAGTAGTCATAGCAAGTATTTTATTACATAATACTTTTTAAATCTGATTATTTTTCTTTCAATTAGGAAAACTTTATTGAGGATTTCAATCGACTTGAAATGAATTATTTAAATGAAACTTCTGATGTCAACAATAATTAT
>JAYJMH010050980.1:0-36805 GCA_036873815.1 Phacellophora camtschatica | reverse complement strand
TGCTGTGCTGTGCTGTGCTGTGCTGTGCTGTGCTGTGCTGTGCTGTGCTGTGCTGTGCTGTGCTGTGCTGTGCTGTGATGGCGGGCAGGAACTTTTTTCCAAAATGCAGCGTGTTCTGTTTTCGAATTTCTATGGAATTTTTAGGATTCGGAATTTGAACGCAAAGAATTTCGGTGAACATTTCCTTGCCGTTATCATTAGCGCGATCGTCAATCAGGCCATTTTTCATCTGAATCAGACCTGTCTCTGACACTATAATATTATGAGTCGTAGGATATTATACTCGCTAAATAGGCTTCCTGTACTTTCACTCTTTGGTGTTGTTGTTGTTGTTGTTTCAATCAGTAGAGTGTAGCAGATGAATATCAGATGAATATCAACTATTTGAAATGAGTCCATCGTAGTATACCGTCCAGCAATTCATTTCAATAGCCAAAGCAACTAGTGTAGCCATTATAAAGGCGTAGATATTGTTGCCGCTACAGCCAGTAGAGTGTAGCAAATGAAAATCAGGAGAAGGAGCGACTTGTAACTGAGTCAAGCACAGTATATACCATCCAACAATTCTCAAAATTTCAATAGCCAAAGCAACTGGTGTAGCCAGTATAAAGTCGTAGTATACAGTCCATTTATTCAAACCACTATAAATAATATGTACAATTACATGAAATTAGTTCAAATCAGAAAATCACGAAATACAACGACGTACATACCTTGTGATAGTTAGTATCAATTCGAAGCTGATCATCAAATGGAAGCCTTTCTTTCGCTAATCTAATTTCAGCCTTTTCCACCCATGCTATCAACTTATCCAACCTTCCACACCACTCTTCTCCCTTTTCCAAAACATCACTATGATCCATTTCGTCAGTGGGTCTAGTTTCCTCCAAGATCAATTCAATTCTGCGTGGAATTTCTTTCAAGACAAACGCGTGCAGCTCTGCAAGCTCTTGCAGTTGTTCCACGACAATGTCTCTTCCCTCCTTCGACTCCTTGTATCGATCCGTATCGTCTTCTCCTTGCTCCAGTATGTATCTGAATTCTTCCAGGTTGGCTTCGTATTTCTGAAAATGAGTGAGATTTTGTGTAATATACATAATACATAAAATATACGGGGAGGCCCAAAAGATTTCCCCATGTTTACAAAACTGCCATGGAGGAGGAGCTTCAGTTTTGATCATTTTGTTTTTGCTTGATGCAAGATGCTTCAACTTAAAGTTCGACACCTTGCTTATTGGCAAAATCTAGCATTAATCGCAAGCTGTACAGAATGATAAACAATGCTAATTGATTTCTCAATGCCATACTGTAGTAATTTCAGCATTATGAAACCCTGGAAAAGCAATATGGTCCATTGCTGAACAACATAAAACGTCATATTTTCATGAGATACATACACTACACAATGGCGCTGAGAGGGGCAGGGAAGAGATGTCAGCCTATGAGGGACCTCGAAATTTTACATGATGATCCAACCACCTTCCCAGTGATATTTCAAAAGGAAATACCCCTGGGACCAACCTTGCTTTTCTGTGTTCTTATTGACTTGCGCGAAACAATAAAATCTCAAAGAGATTCAAAACAACAAAGCGGGATTCGAATAACAAAAGTTTTGTAAATGTTATGAATGAAATAGCCCCGAGGAGGTTGATAATAATCTTTTATCTTTGCCTCTCGACAAAATGTGTTAACTAGAATAGGAATACATTAACATTTCGAGGTTTACACAACCTAAAATCGTAGAAACTTCGCAATTTTCATTTTGAGAGGATAAAGTTAAGTCCGGCCTGTAAGAAACTACTTTACAACAAGAAACTCAGACCAATAAGAAACAACAAAAATATATATAAATTATGTTAATATATGCGAAATATATGTTAATTTTATAGAACAGTGGCCTGAGGTTGAAAAACAAATTTCTTAAAAATGAGACTTTACCGTAATGCAAAAGGCATGGCTAGAAATTGTTATTTTGCGCTTGCGACTTTGCGAAGATTTTGGCAACTTAACATAATAAACAAAGTAACTTTTGACCAAATTCTACAAAATTTCCTGCAAAATCACTTTTTGAAAAAAATTCCTGCGGCCCTTGATTTGGACGGGTGCTTTTCCATGCCATGGCAAAAGGCGGGGTCAATTTTATCTTAATTTCAGAAGTTCTAATATGATTTGATTCTTGAATTGAGTTGGCTATTTGTCGACCAGGCCCCCTATAAAATGAAAACTTACGCAGTATTTACTCATTAATTGGAAATAGATCCGGAGTTAATGGGTTCAAAAAGCTGAAATAAATGTTGATTAAAATCTTAAGAAAATTAACTCTTCTTAATTTCTAAAATATTACAATTAGTTACCTCAGATTCACTCAAAAATTTTTCACCAGCTGCGTAAACACTTTGAATTGGTTTTCGATGAAGATCCAGTTCCTCGTACATTCGCTAAATGACAAAATCAATGAATTAATTAATTAACGAATAAATAAGTGAATGAATAAATAAATGAAGGAAGGAATAAATAAATGAATGAATAAACGAATATAAACAAATAAATGAATGAATAATTATAATTAGCATCCGCCAATTCAATAAAATCTTTTTTGGTATTTTGACATATATTTTTAGTCTTTTGCTTTTCACAGAATGAGACTGAAATACCGAAAATGAAAAAACTGAACATGAAAACTTTAAAATAATGAAACCAAGCAAATCCATCACGTTATCTTAAAACTTACGTCATATTCTTTGAGAAGGTTAGGAAGATCTTCGGGTGCCTCGGGAACCCTAGTGTCAATAATTTCCTTTGAACGAATAGCCCATTCCATTTGAGCACGAATCTCGTCTTCAAAAGCAACCAGCTGGGGTATTATGGTTTGAAGTTTATGCACCCGCCTCTTCGTTTCATTAAAAGCATTTTCCCACCTCCGCAAAATGGCGTTCGTTTCATTTAGTTCAATGTCTTCTAGTTCCCTCGAAGCGTTTTTCAACCTTTCTGTGTCTTCGACTGACGCTTCGAAGTCAGAGAATATTATCTGAAAAGTAAATATTTTCAATAAAAAAACTGCTGTCCATAAAAAAAGTTCAAAATTATCGACTGAGAAGCAATCAACACTTTAGATATACAGTTATCACCAGCTAACCTGACTGCCAGTCGCTATTTCGAACAAATTTTCAATTCCCCTTGCTAGGCTTTCTTATGAAATACTGCCCGTTAATTCGAACATTCTCCATCTCGAACATATTTCCATTTCCCCTAATGGTTCGACATAGCAGATGTCAACTGTCCTTATACTTTCTAGGAATCGGGCTTGGTAAGTGCATAAGCCCTTTCTTTCTGGACAATTAATCTTTTATCGTCCGTGCACGACACTAGGAGCCTATTTCCCGGCATACGAACCTGCCTAACAGACTAAAGGTTTTACGTGGTCCATAAAAATAATGAAGTTGGAAGTAAAAATCTGCTTTATGTGTAGCAATCATTCTAAAAATCACGAAAAAAGCAGCTGTCAAAAGTTTCTTTCGAAAAGTTACAAATTAGTGCAATGTAGCCTGCCTATTTTCTTTTTTAAAATAAGCAACAAAACGAGTGCTTGCAAAAGAACATGGTTGAAAGAGACACTTTAAAATCGTACCTGAAGTTGGCTCAATATTTTCTTGACAACCTCAATGTCCATTGTAAATCCTGGCTGTTGGGCCAACTCAAGTTCGACGCTGCACAGCCATTCGTCAAGCTTTGTCGCAATTCTCAAAATCACTTGAACTTGTCTTAACCTTGAAAATAATGTTTAAAAATCCATAACATCTCATCAAGAAAACACAATTCAAAACTACAATGTCTCGATTGAAATTTAGTCCCAATATTTTATCAAAGAATTGGTTATTTTATAATGGTTTCACTACCTTTGTCCACAAAACATGCTGTTTGCTCTATAAATCACCTTAAACTATCCAAATACAACAGCTTTTAAGACAAATTATGAATTTTTCAAAACGTTTCCTTCAAAAATTCCAGCTTTTTTATAACATTTTTTGTGCAGAAGTATGATCAACAACGCTACATAAGCTGCCCTCTTGTTGGCAATCAAATCTAGCTAAAAGTGCCTTATGCATCCTTCTGGCTTAGCTATAATGTGACATGAATAACAAGGGGAGATTTTGTAACAATAGTGAAATCGACACAACAATTTTAAAGCGATTAGCCATTCAAGACAAAGCGAATTCTCTCAAGCAGAAAATAAAAACATGGCTTTGTTTGTTTTGCTTTTCTGCTTGAGAGAATTCGCTTTGCCTTCGATGGTTAATCGCTTTGAAATAAGAGTGTCGAATTCACTATAGTTACAAAATCTTCCCTTGTTACATAGAATAGCAACAATGTACACAAAGACTGATATAACCATTCTCCTAATTTCTTTTGATTTTAAATTGTTCTTGACAGTAAATGACAATACACAAACTTTTTCAGAACATTTCATACCTGTATTCCCAGTGCTTCAATTTCTCCGAAACAACTGACCATTTCTCAATGAGAATGCCAATTTTGTATTGCAATCTTGAGCCAGAAACCTCTGGCTGTCTTTCGACAATTGCTTCATACTTTGACTGGTCATCTGCCATCTGCTGGAGAGCGTCCTAAACAACAACAAATGATTTCAATAACACAGAAGAACCAATCACGTGCAATTTAAGACAAAACGTTCAATATGTCATCAACTAACATCAGCAACAGATGTTTTGAATTGACCTTATTTGGTAGAAAAGTCTAAAGAGAAGAAATTGTCATTCAGTTTTGTTGAGGAAATTGATATAAAATTTCTATAATATTTTATAATATTAAAATACTTCTTTTGCTTTTAACAATGCGCCTATAATATTAAAAAAGTATATATCTTTAGAACTAAGTCTACTTGCAAAATATATAAATTCCAGATTCTTGCAATGTCATTATCATCCTTCGATCACGTTCGTGGTCGAGATTATGCGTAAGTCGCTGCTCTTGTGAACGTATTTTTATTTACAAAAGCAATTTAATTTCAAAGGATCACTTTAAAAGAAAAAAATATAGAGAAACTAAAAAAAAATTTAAAATGTCAAGACAAATCATATACCTCAGTCTGTACGATTTCTTGATCGCCTAAGTCTGCATCCATGGCAACGGCATCCTTCGATCTCAGCATTGTTTCAACTGATGCCAACCAACTGAGAAGACGATCAGTCGATTGTTCAATCTCCTAAAACGAAAGCACGTTCAAATAATTATTTGTTTGGGTTTTAATTTTTTCAACATTGTTGCAGTTACCTTATTAGTACTAATTTTCGCGGGTAATAATTTTAGCGAGAGTTATTATTTTCACTAATTCTAATTAAAACGATTTCGCTAATTCTAAGGCGCTAATTTGTTAAAACAAAGTTTTTCGTGGTTACTTAAATTCGCCAATTTCGAAATTAATGAAAGATAAAATTTCGCAGGTATTTTCTCAAATTTCATTGTTTTCGACTTTTCAGGGTTACATATTTTCGGGTATTTGGCAAAACTAAGTAAGGCTAACTTTTAAACTATGATGTCATACGCCTGAAGGCTAAACATCTCTCTTTACTCTGCAAAACATTCGATTGACTATAAAGAATTATAAAACCAATCGTAGACAAGAAAATTATCATGTGACCACAAAACAACATAATGCCGTAATTCAATAAAATTCTTCTGTTATGTTATCCTCATCTTATTTTAAAATAGGCTCTAAGAACACTGAGGAGAAACACTCATTTTTCTGTAGGCACCAAGCTATTTTGTATTTAAAAGTATTAAATACTTTAAAACTTTCATGGCCGGATTTATTTCCAATCAATAAGAAAATCCCATCTAAATTCTATTTTGCAGAAGGTAGCACTTACAAACAAACTTAATTCAAGAGATAAACTTATGTTGAAATATCTAAAATTCATAAAAAGTTAGATCTGTATATACCTCCTGGAAATTTGACGTTTTACGTTATTCGGCAATGGGCCGTATAGCCCTTCTCGGGGTGAAAGGGTTAACATGTTATTTCTCAATGGGCCATATGGCCCTTCCAAAAGTAAAGAGTTACAGTAAGAAGTAATTACTCTATCAACGTCACTGTTAGCTAATTAAAAAAATATAACAAAAACAATTTGAAAAATGCACATTTCATCACAACTAACCTCTTCAAAAGACGATTGTTGATGTATGTCTTGGAGTATCTGCGTAGCTTCCTCGGGAGCCGCGGGTGCTTCCTCGGATAAGTTTTGTATTTCTTCCAATAAGAGAGGCTCTTCTTGTAGTAAATGTGATTGGAGTGGTTCTGACTCTGTAATGTTTTCATCTTGAATTGGCAATGCAATGGCTTCTTCTTCTTCCCATTTTTTGTTTATTTTCGCAAGTTCTTCGTCTGTTTCTTCTTCGTCAAACGATCCGACATGCTGTTCGATCTCCCGCAGCAAATCTTCAATGTCAACACTTCCCGAAGCCAAGAAATCAGGTTCGACAATCTGTACAGAAATATTCCAAGGCTACGTGTTATTATGTCAAGTAATTATAAGAAAGATGGCGGGACAGAAATTTTCCAGAATCCTATGCGTTATAGTCAGTCAGCAATACTCCCACTTTGAATAAAACTCTGGCTTACTCCAAACGTCGCACTTGTGTTGAGTCAAATTCAATTGATATATATCACAGAAGTGACCAAAATTTAATTCAAATGTTGAGCCTAACTGACATTTAGTTAATTTGGTTACCTAATCAATTTTAAAATCAGCATCATCATAAATTTTAGTCGCGATTTTTATTTACAGCTGACACGCGGCTTCCAACAAGAGATTTAACATGGATTTACCACAGATTTAATTAATAATCAATTGAATTTGACTCAAAACCAGTGCGGTGTTTGTAGTTAACCTCAGATCACTAGTTGTCCTAAGTCGGGTTTTTCAGCATTTCGATCTTCAGTATCACGTAAAAAGAGGTTACCTTCTCTCCGACAACGGGATGGATCTTCTGAACTCCAGAAAATGCCTCTGATGCTGATAAAGATTGCTTCAAATGCCAATGACGATTCCTCCACAGTGTCAAAAGATGTTTGTACTGAATCTCAATTCTGCAAAGCAAAGAAATTGACGCTTATTGCAATGTAAATATTTCTCGCCAACCCGGCATCCTAAGAGCTAGTTTCAAAAGAAATACATTTATTTAATTAAAAACGTATTGTCATTGCTCATCTTCAGTGGGTCTAATTGAGGATCTGGTTTAGTATTGAAGGTAAATTTGAGCTATGACCAATAATAGCTCCACCCCGCACTCAAATAAACTATGATGGTAAATAATATTGCAAAATGTAAGTTCATTTTATGTTCCCTTACCGTAACTCAGAATTGACATTTGGTCCATCAAAAGTTATTACTGCAGACGCTGTTCAATTTGTTTAAAGTTTATTGGGACACCCGATAGTTCATTGTGAAAATTAGAAAAATCTCTAGATATATGGCAAATAACAATTGTAAATTTTGTAATTAAAAAGGTATTTCAAAATTATTGCATGTGCATTTCAAGAACGAACAATATTTGTCATATGTCTAGGGATAGCCCGTGTCTCTTTCTCTGGTACGACCCAAAAATACTCAATATTTAGGGCCTAAGGTAAAAAACTGGCCCTATTTAGGCCAGCTGTCATAATTCTTTGCAGATCCAGCCACGGCACGGCATTCAAACTAAAACAATGCCGATAAAATCAAAATATAAGTACATAAATGACCTTTAAACTAAATAAAACAATAATGACTAGCACTAAAGAAGATAGATAAATAAAATCGTTCAATTTAATCATATTTAAAGGCAACGGACTATTTTTCTGTTTTTTTATCTTAATTCAATAAGCCGGGGTTGTTCATGCATGATGTGGTTACAAACTGTCTGTTTTATTGATATCTAGTATACGAGTATACACAACGAATTGAGCAGTAAAAAATGTACTTTGAACATATAGAATTTTTCACAGTAAAATTTTTATTGCTCAATTTGTTTGTTTTTATTGAATGTTTTGTACAACACGCACACACAAAGATTGTTCAACTATACGAGTATACGTATATGATTGATATTTCTTTTTAGTGATTTCGAGGCAAATTAAAAAGGTGCTATACTTTTTAGGGAGGACTATTATTATCTAAATTCAGCTCTTGTTTACATCAGTAGCAGCAAACGTCTTCCGTTGGAGTAAATTTTTCAAATGCTAATTAAATCCACATTTTCGAGATAAGTCTGCCATTATATAAATTTATCGAAATTTTGAGATTTTGCATTTTCGATTCTGATTTAGATTCTGTATAAAAAGTTTAGTCTGAAAACCAGTTTCTGCATTTCTACCTGCATTTTTATCAAAATTACAGCGTTGTAAAGATTTGGAATTTGTAAGAGATTTGACCGTGAAAATGATGATAGGACAAAATCTTGAACTAACAAAAGTTTTGTGGTCAGATCCTTCATAAACTTGAAATCTTTGTATTGCTGTAACTTTGACAAAAAATTATGTAGAAGTGTAAAAATTGGTTCTCATACTAAACTTTGCTTACTGAACTTGATTCAAGAATCAAAAATTCAATATCTCAAAAATTTGACAAATTTCCATCATGGCAGATTTATCTCGAAAAGGTGGATTAAATGCTGTTTCAATTTAAAAACCCAAACTGGGTTTCGGAAAAGCGACAATGGGATAATCTTAATACAAAACATTTGTAAGATAATACCTGGTTGAGAGATCAGAAGCTTCAGTATCAGGAGCAGGAATTACAAAACAAACAGAAGGAGCCTCTAAATCTTTGGAGTCTATATCTTGCAACTGAAATGAGAATGACAAATAAGCGATATCTGTTGTAGAATAAAAAATCCAATGGAATAAAACCAGTCAATTCACCAGACAACTTTTTTCACAGGATTTTGCCAGATTAAAATCTTTCGTTACTGTACAACTCGGGCGTGTCAGTTTCAATAACAACTAGGCCTAGCCATGACAAAACTTTTTCAAAACAATAACGCCTGTCACAGCAGTTCTCAACCACAACAGTTTTCAGTCTCATTAATAATTCAGTTTGTTTTTAGAAATATCACTCAAATGTGGCATCTTAAAGTCTGGAATTGAATGTCATGTTTATAGAGGTGGAGCCAAATGGTCCTGGGAGCCAGGTATTGTCATCTATATCATGAGGACAGGAGAACTGTGTATTTAGGGCCTATTCTATAACTGGTATTGGAAACAAGGTTTCAGTTGCTATGTCGCTGCGTTGTTACAACAACCTAGGCCCAGACAGATGTAGCTGCCATCTTCTGTGCCATCGTCCTGGAGCTAATTTGCTTATTAGTTCAAGAGCTAATTTGCTTATCTTTTAAAAAATATCCAATAAATTAACAGTATTTATGAGCATGTGATAAGAGTTGTGCCATGATTGGCTAATCTCAAAAAGTAAACGAATCAAGTGATACGAGTTATGTGACGTGATTGGCTAATCTCAAAAAGTAAACGAGTCATGTGATAAGAGTTGTGCCATGATTGGCTAATCTCAAAAAGTAAACGAATCAAGTGATACGACGTGATTGGCTAATCTCAAAAAGTAAACGATATTCGTAGCTGAAGAGAATGCAAAATCCCAGTGGCTCAAAGACAAAATACATAGTCTAAAACATAAAAACTATAACGAAAAACTATTGCTCAAGGGTGCAGCCATGCTTGGGGTGTATGCGCGTGAAAAACACCCATGGTATGAACAACCGTCAGTCCACTCTGCCGACTTCAAGCACCCTGCAGCGTCAACGTGGCATCAAATCACTGTTTTGCACTTTTTGGCTGTTGCTGTTTTATCTTGCTGTTTTACCAATTGTAATTTGCTATCATTGTAGTATCGTAGTGTTGTAATTGCTAGTTGTTATTTTTTTCTTCAAAATTTATAATTTAACGGTCTAAACTAGATAAGCTCTGCTTGCCTTGGATCGTGTAGAATACAAGTATTTTTAAGGTTTTACCTTGACATGTTGTAACCCTTGTATTTTACTAATAAAATAAAATTACCCTCTTCGGCGAGGTTTTTAATTCCTGATCCGCAAGTTGCCCAGGCTAGTCCGCAAGTAGTTCTATGAAAACCTCTCGGAGGACGGTACAAACCTATCCTAATTCGTCGCTTAATCCTTCCATGGACATGCCAGGCAGGCGGATAAATAATCTCTTCTTTGAATTTATGCAAACCTTTACAAGCTATGTACATGTATTTAAACGTGTTCATTCAAATAGATTTGTGCAAATAATTGCCATGATCTGCAAACAAAACTATTTAAATACTAAAACAAGAAATTCTGGTGAATCACTGCTCATTCACTTTGATTTCGCAAATACTTATTATAATATGCAAATAAAACTTTTTATAAAGAATCAAACAAGAAATTATGGTCAATAATACAAATCGGCCGTATGAGATCATGTGAGCCCACGTCGTACACAGCAGCAGGTTAATGTGAAAGTCATCAATAAAATAGAAGCGGTCCTTTCTTTTCTTACATTACAAAAGTTAGTCGAGCTTTCTCTTACAATCAATGAAATAGCTTAGAAAAACTCGCAAGTATGTTGGTAATTTCTTAAATTACAACTATTAGCACAGTTTTCTGCTTCCTTACAATCAATGAAATAACTTAGAAAAACTCGTTGTAAGTATGTTGGTAAATCATGTTCAAAGTTTTATGCTAAATACTATAATATCATCAATAGAAAATGTCCTTTTTTCTTAAATTACAACTATTAGCACAGTTTTCTTCGATGAAATATTCGATAAAAAACTATTCAAGTAATTTCTTAAATTACAACTATTAGTACGGTTTTCTTCGATGAAATAACCGATAAAAAACTATTCAAGTAATTTCTTAAATTATAACTATTAGTACAGTTTTCTTCTTCCTTACACTCGCTGGAGTAACGTATAAAAATTATTTATGTACTCTTGACCAAATTAAATCACTGTTTATTATAAGGTTAAATGGAAAAGTCATATTTAACATTTTTGAAATAATATTTTTACAGGCGTATGCCGTAAACCATCTGTTATTTCTTGTGATTTGATGTACATCAACTAAAAAAAATGTTCGCTTTCGGATACAAAATTTTCGTTACGCTACTAAAAAACGCTTAAAAAAACTCTCACTGTGAAATACTCGCAAGTCATCACACCACTGTTCAAATCAACTAATTATTTATCATTTTTGTTATGTTATGTTATGTTACGGTCAAACTGTAAAGCATGTTTCATTTCAGGCCTACCTATCTTTTCAATATCATAATTTTCGTTTCTGCATTGTATTACCTTCTTAATGAACGATAGAGACGATTGATTGACATACAAAACAATGTTAATTTCCAAAGAAAGACTTGCAAATCTACATGGCCTAAACGCATCAAAACACACAAACCTTGAAACAATTCCTTGTGAACACATATCAAGACTTACCTCGCATGACACGAAATGGCCTGGTGACCTTGACGGGCAACACGTTTTTTCAAAGAATTGAAATTTTACACGAACGCGAATTGTTTAACAATGAAAATATCGACAAAAACAAATAAAACCAATCCAATATTTATTGAATACTGGATTCTCTGCAAAGAATGCGTTGCAGCTTCACAACTAGCGTCAATAAATAAAATTCATTGTTGCAAATTAACCATTCTTTGACCAATATTTCGCGGGAAGATCTGAACCACAACTTCAAAGAAAATATCACAATCAGAAGAAGAAAAAAATCATATCGATACCTGTTATTTACAAAGCCTTTGCCTCAGTCTGAGCTCACAACTGATATTTGTTTACATTATAGGACGCAAAGATGAAAAAGTTGTGCTCGCGAGGAGATCCCGAGGAGATATTTAAATTCTCCTTCGAAGCAATAAACTAATTCTCGAGTCGATATTTATAATGTTTAATTACTTTCACAAAGCAGAAACTTGAGTTATTTTTTCACAGTCCATGGTACACCACAAAGACCAGCCTAACTTAACTAACAATGGAGAATTTTTTTCTGGCAAATATTTTGAAATACATGCTTCGGTCTCAGCATGGATTTGTTCTTGTTCCTGTGCTGAATTTTACAAACTTGCTTTTACTTGAATTTTACAAATAAATTTTACAAATCAAGAGACATATGCAATGAAACAGTTTGAGTTAGCCCGAATTTCGTATTAAGCGAGTTCGAATTTGTGTTTGTGTTAAATCTAGGTTGAGAGCCTATCGTGTCATTTAAAGACTTTATGTATAAAATTAACAAAAAAAACTTCTTTTACGAACAAGTTCCTTCATAAAACCCCACGTGTAAGACAAGTGTGCATTCCGTGTCATGGCCACGACGAATATTCCAAGAAAACCAAGACAAGACAAAGAAAATCATGTCCATCACCACGCCCAAGATTTTCAGGATAGTATCCATGTAATTCTGGCATATTTAGAATTTAATCTAATTATTTAATAATTTACAATTAAGATTTCTATACCTTCCACTTATGATGGTCAGAATTGTCTTTCAGAATGAAATCTTTCCCACTTTGAACTGGCACCTGAATACAAATTCAGAATAATAAATTCATCTTCAACATCAATATAATTTTATGTGGAAAGACAACAACTTCTCATCAGATAATCTGAAAATAATTGAATGAATTGCAGCCTGCAATAGTACACTAGTTTGCTTGCAACCTTAACCAAAAAGACTGAAACGTCCGAAGAGACGGTGGAAGGGGCTAATCTTTCATCTGACACAATAGTGGAAGTGTCTCTTATGTGTCAATCAGCATTTGCCACACTTTTCCTGTTCCTATTTGAGAAGAAATTGTCCGTATTGACAAAGTCCCGAACAAATCGCTCAATGCGCCCTGGGAGTGAAGCTGCACGCTAATATTCGGTCGGCCATAGCGGTTAAGTGTGGGCCTAAAATTCTCTCAACACATGTCAAATTTTGATAAGTTTCCATAAAAGTGGGTTTTATGTGTGCAAACCTGTACGAAAACAAAACAAAAATATTTTGAACTATTTTGGTCTTTGGAAGATTAATTCATTATAAAGTTAGCTAACTTCACAACATTCACATCACAGTATGTTATTAGTGGCATATCCCATACATTTGGGGGTAGCGTACTCCGACACCCCCCCCCCCCTCCTCGCGCTGATGTGTGCAAAACTTTGCATACGACTGGCTAGTGAATTGAATAGACCTATTCAGCTTGGCTTGCTTACACCCAATTCAAGTTATGTGACCAAACCCTTGGGAACTTTGGTGTTCTGCTACTTTGTGCATTGAAAAGATGTTTCATCAAGAGATTGGTCACATGACTTGAACTGGGAGTAAATGAACCTTGGTGAACTGGTCCATTGCAAGACCCCAATAAGCGAGTGCTGTGCTCGCAACACATATCCAAAATTGCTCAAATAAGATTAGCCTCTACTACACGTCAGCATACATTTCCATTATTTGCTTTGTTAACTGCAGCCTCGTTAAAAAAAATTGAATTGCAAATATTTTGACATGCAATAGACCATTCCGAAAATGATGGCGGCAGGGGGCTTTTCCCCGAGATTCATTGTGTTCGAACACTTATATATAGCTGTTATTGATTCATAAATCGAACGCAATGAGTCACGGGAAAAAGCCCCCATCTTTATCGGAATGGTCTATTTCATAGGTGCGATAAAAATTTGTCGCGAAAAATCAACAAAGAAGTGTCCACATCGCCCACGATAATTAATGAAAACTCACTTCACTTTGCTTGTAATCACAAACAGCTTCGACTCGCTTTTCGTGTCTAATCTCAGATCTTCGCTCTGGTAATGGAACAACTTGCTTGCTGAGCAGTTGAACGGAATTGATGACATCCTTGTATCGCAGCAATTCTTCTTTCATGGACTGTTAAAGAAATTAATAAAATAATGTATACCTATGACGCAAAATGATGTACCAACGATTCAGTCTCGTTCCAAGACCAAATATCAAATGTCTCCGCGTAGGAAAAGCGCGTTGATACTGCGGAGGAACAACATGCATTTCCATGGAGCCCAGTCCCCCATCCGATATGGCGTCAGGGTACCAGACTGTCAATGACTGCAGAGCTGCTATGGAGGAGCCTTAGTTTTGATAATTTTGTTTTTGCTTGACGTTGATCTAAAGGGGCCCTTCACATCTCATTCTCATGTAAAGGAGTTTCTCATAAAGTAGTTTCCCATGTATAGGGCCCCTAAGAGGCTTGACAAGTTTGATACCTTATTTTCCAAAATGCTAAGTATTCCTTAAGCTACAGTAATTAGGCAATTAAGGGTCAGTAAGAAATTTATTTCTCAGACTGAGCATTATTGTTTACAAATATTATCTATTGTTTTCCTATTATTCTCGTGAGAAAATGAGGCAATAATTTTCATAGCAGTGGTTTCTTAAATGCGGGACCGTATACTAAAGCAAAAACAAACGTTACTGAAGTAATCAAAGCCATAATGTAGTATTTCAGCAGATTGCAGAACAGAAATCTACTATTTTTAGTTAAATTTAAATTTGGGTGCAACTCGGTGATTATTGGGTATATTTTGGAAAACAAAGAATCAAACCATAAATTATCAAGCCTCTTATATCAAACAAGCAAAAACATAATTATAGAAAAGCTCTTCCACATCAGCTTTGCAATCGCGGGGACGTTTTGGGGCTTCGTGGAGAAGGGGCTTGGGGCTTCGCTTGGGGCTTAACGTTTTGGGGCTTTTATTAATGGAGTGATGTACCCGTACTATTTGGCTTATTATATGTACATTGTTTCGAGTAAATACCATAGTAAATTTCTAGTAAAATATAGTAAATATATTAGAACCACTTCTTTTGAAAACTTTTAAGCTAAAATTCTCAATAGTTTTTCTCATGAAATTATTAAAAAGTTTAATGAAACTAGCAGTGGAAAGATGCAATGATGTTGAATGCATCCATTTTGTGTGCACTTTAAGTACTCACGAAAAATTCCTCTGTCGCATTACTAGTTTTTTGATAAGAACAACCTTTATAATACACGCCAGGCTAAGATTTGGGTAAAACAATTTAAAGTTACAAATATCATGCAGGCGTTGATCACTTAACCTGAAACACACTTTAAAGGTGTGTTTGAGAAGTGTGGGGGAGTCACAAGTCTGTAAAAACCAGTCCGGATATAAGAACAAAGCTAGGTTCAAACCGAAGCAAGCTCTTATAGAAACGTGTATTTTGAGTTTTTAGAGCAACGAATTATAATGAGCTGTACTAAGAATCCAAAATAAACATCCTTATATGCGGGTATTTACTGTATTAATACAGCGATGTAAATCTGTTCTTTGAATATTAATCGAGTGATGTAGACTATGCAGTTTGGTTGATTGTCCAGAGTTAACAGTAGTTCATACAACTACAGCAAATATTTGCAAACAATTACTGACAAACAGTCAGAGATATCTCGGGTTACTTTGGAAAATGTGTGAAGTTATATTGTTATCGTTTCGAGGAAAGGTAACCTTAATAAAAAGGAAAAACCTATTTAATGTTGAAGCTAACCATAGAGCAATGAGGAACTTTTTGCTTCTACGGAGATGAATGCCGTTATCTCTGCAGGGGAGGGTGTCCCCCGCAGATACTCCTCCGAAGACACACCTCCGCAGACATGAAGCTAAAACATTCTCCTCCGCAGAGATAAAAGCATCTTCCTCCACAGAAGTAAATTTATTTTCTTTAAATAATGAATTAAGCTGAAGCGTCGGCATTACTCAATGAGCAAACAAGAGAAATTATATATTTAAAAAGGCTAAAAGATCAAAAGAGAAATGAACTGCAGTAAATAAGCTTTGCAGTGCGTCGTAGCCGAGAAGGCCAAGGACCCCCAACAAGACTCTTGTCGTAAAATTTTACAAACACGTTCCTAGTTTGTCGAACAACAAAAATCTTTGCCCCCCCCCCCCAACCAAAAAAAAGGTCCCATCCCAATTTAAGGATCCAAACGCCTTAAATTGTGTGTTCGAAACGTGCACGTAAATTGCAAAAATGGAACTCTATACATTACCAAAAAGTTCTAGTTTCAATACAACAATCATTGTGTTGACAAACCAAAAAAATTCTAATTTCATGAAGAAATTAGCTGGGAAAAATGTTTTATTAGATTACGTTATTGATTTTTCCATTGCTTGGGAGTGGAAGATTCTGTGACAGCCGCAGACATCAACTTTGAAAGCTATAAGTTTCATTGTAACCCACTAAACCAAATGCATTGTTACTCGTGACAGCCAAGAATTTAATCTGAGTTGAAACCAGGCTTTAAACCATGTAAGTGAATTTTATTTTTGGCTCCATGCCCTTGCTAAAACCCCATACTTTCTGACATGTTTTATTTTTTCATGGGGGCGTTCACAAAGTACGTACGCGCAGGGGAAGGGGAGGCAAATTTAAGGCGTCCAAATTTAAGGGCACCCGAAAGAAACCGAAGCAGCGGGGGCAGAAGGGGAAAAATTATATTTTGAGGGCAAACAATCGAGAGAAAAAAATTAATTATCATGATTTTGGTTTGGTTCCGGCGCTCCAGCATACATCCATTGCTAATGTCAGCTTCCTCTACTGTTTTTTTTGCGTACAAAGGGAACGGGGATCCAAAAATAGTAAAATTATGGTCGCATACTTTATGGATGCCACTATCTTTGTTCCTTTAACATGAATGCAGTAATAAAAATTCTGATAGAATTATCAAATAAAAAAATTCATTTTATTTTATTTGCGAAAAGTCTTTAAACAAAAAATTCTCACAAAAAGCAACGATAGCCCCCATAAAAATATATTGGACCTTCCAAAAACTTTGAGGGTCTGAGGGCTGTGATTGGGGCTCAGGAGCCTTGCAAATCCAATTTAGAAGGCCACAGTTCAACAACAACAACAAAAACAGTGACACAATATAAAAAACCAGCACAATGCAATACAGGAATCGAGCAATTGAAATTGCATGTCAATACTGTAATAAACAATTGACAACAAATGGGTAGTAGAATTAAATAATTTTGAGGCGTGTACCGCGTGCATTTATCAGGATCAGGCAGACCAAAAGCAATTTAACAACATGATTAATGAAATCTCTACAATGTAAACCCTCAATAACGATTGTTTGGGATAAACAAAACGTGGGATCAGCATACCTGCCGAAATTGTAACAAATCGTCGAGCACAAATTTAAGTTTCCTATCTCGTTCAGCATCTGAAGATAATCCAGGGCCTCGCATAGCAAACGAAAACGCTTCTTTAAAACCATCTTCTGCGCGATTGGTAAGTCCAAGCTCCCAAACACTCTTTTTGGAATAAATAACCAAAACTGGAGGAAAAGAATGTGTAATTCTGGTAACTTGTTTGAAGTCTTTTTGTGAAAGTTCATGTTGGGGTACAAAATCGATTCTGTCCTTTTGCCGTTTGCTCCAATAAATATCATGAAGATATCGATAAATAACTCTATCTGGTGATAAATTCTGATCTTGCAAACGTTTACTTCTTATTTGTAAACTGTTTACATTTTCATTATGTCTTGAGATATTGTCCTGTGACCCTGGACTAGGCCCTGGTATTTCTTCCGCGTGGTCTTGTTTCAATGCATCGGACGACGTTTTATTTTTCTTCTTCCTTGACTTTTCTTTCAAGAACCAAAATAGCAACAACACAACAAGTCCAACTCCAAAAGCAACAGCAATTTCGCCATTATTATTTCCAGTCATAATTTAATAACATTACTTTTTCATCGACATCAGCTTCTTCCTGCTCTCTGCAAACTTAATGTAGCCCAGCACCCTAATTTCTGTCAAAACCACTCCAATCATTTCTTTAGAATAAACTTTCCATTAGAACATTTAAACTAAATCCTTTTCTTCCATTTTATTTCACAAATCTTTCGCAGTTCGGAACAGAGTTGCTGGGGAGCCTAACGAAAACAAGCTGAACTGAGACACGATGATGTTAAGTCTGCAGAAAACAGCATGGTCAACCAACGGTCGCAGGCCACAACCCTCGCTCTTTGGCCTCTACATTAAGCAACCTGCTAAAACGATGCCAAAAATGCCTCAAAAAATATTCCTTCAAATTTCCAACAAATTCTGCTCTTTCAATGTTCATTTCAACAATTAATCTTTGTCAGTATCGCAAGATAAACCAAGTTAAGCATTTTTATTGGCTGAACAATAGTTTTGAAAGAACTTCAAATTTTTTGAATGATTCATTGTCGCGCTTTTCAAAACAACACCATCTTTCAATGAAAATAAAACATCTGTTTAAAATATTTTTCACTGTTATGCAGGGTTACCTCTTGTCGTGTGCAATTCAGTATAGAACAGTTCGTTTGCATTTTTGTCAAATTGTTCGGCCAAATTTATCCAAATAAATGTTGCTGAACATTTTTCACAAAATTGGGTGACTTTTATTGATTTTGAAGAAAATAGTCCCTCGGTGTATAAGATACTACGGTATACTCTCGATAAGTGAAACCCCGGAAAAGTGAAACTGCAGCTGGATTTGCCATATTTATTAATTAACTATTTTGTACCAATTCTAAGTATATTTAAACTATTTAAACTAGGTTATTTTTAGACTATTTTGCAAGCTGTCCAAAAGCCCCGGATCGGGGATTGTCAAGGATATTTTCTAAACAGAAACTGAATTTAGTCCAGGGTGAGTACATGTCAAAGCACAGTAAATATAATTAATGACGTATCTGTTTTTTATTCGTTTTGTTTATTTGGATTTTAATTTGCTAGTTTATCTGTGTAGCCGTTCGATACATCCCTGTTCTCCTCCGTAAGGTTCCTCTCCTTGTCCGTGAAACCTCGCAGAAGATAGTAGTATATCCCCGCGTTCCTCCGCAGCGTCTGATGAAAAAATAGGCGAGAAAAAAAAGGAGAGCAAAATGTTCAATATGAAATAACATACGGACACTTAAATAATGATTTGTGAAAATAAAAGTTTAAGACCATAGCAAAAATGAGCAGGGGGTAGAATTTTATCGAAAATTAGTGATCAGTAAAATTTTGAAAGGACGCTGCGGAGGAGCGTGAGTATATACCCACGTGTATATCTTTTTTATTGAAGACCGTGTAATTTGTAGTTATTTCGTATACGAACACTTAGCTTCAGTTTTAGTCTGGAGTTGTTCTCTGATCTCTGGACTGAATTTTACAAATTTGCTACCTGCCAGCCATCTCAAAAACATATTCAGTGTCAGCTTAAGTGTCCACATGGACTATAAGAGAGGTGAGTTATGGTACTTCAGGGATACCAGGAAGGAAACCCTAACCTTCACGGATAAAGGGACACACAAATAGCAACAACTCGCGGTAAAGCCTGAGGTGCTCAACGGTTGTATGCTTTTTTTGTACTTAACACACGGGTTATATCACACATAACATTAAAATTTTTCTTATTTTTCGAGTTCATTTCCATGCAGCCGATTGGGTACTAGTCTAAAATTTAAAAAAAAAACAGCCACAATCACAACAGGCCTAAGCTCACGAGTTAGTTAGTTATTATCAAGGAACATCGTTTCTAAACCAAGAATAAAACAGAAAAATGACAAGGTAACCTTATTCATTTTATGTGTGATATAACCCGTGCTTAACGAAAGTAATTTCAGAGATCCCAAAAAAAATGTTGACCAGGTAAACAAAAAAATATTATCCAGGTAAACAACAGGGCCTCGGGGATATGGTCGCGGCTGCCAGGTGCTCTTTTCTTCATACGAAAAGCCCACTAAACCTTTGCCTTGACAGCTGAACAAAAATCCATTGTAAATTGAGATAAAGTTAAGCCATATTACATGACTGTTCGCCGTACGTCTCTATGACAATAAAACGCATGGTTTGCTTATTCAACAATGGGCTAATCTTCCCAATTCGATCTCATCTCCAACTTTATGTGTGAATTCAATAGACCGTTCCGAAAAATATGGCGGCGATGGGCTTTTTCCCGTGATTCATTGCGCTCGAACCCCCTGCCGCTATCTTTTTCGGAATAGTCTATCGTTACTAAAGTGAAAAGTCTCTATGATTTAAATATTTTTGTGTGATCTAAATTGTATGTTTGAAAACACTTTTCCTTAAATGTTAAACCAAAAAATTGTGTTGATAAGAAAGGCTACGAACACCTTTATACGGAACTCCACAGGCTGAGATCATGACCATCCCCCCCCCCCCGAATGAGCAGTAGGAAAAATTCATGGCAAAACATTGGCCCTTGGCATCATGGGTGGAACCAAGGGGCAGGGCCACGTCGGGGGAAAATTTAGCCTTTATCGGGAAAAACATCTAAAAACACCTATTTTTACTGGAAAGATTTACAGTCTAGTCCCTTTGTCGGGGAAGCTAGCCTACTCGGAGAAATCCTGACGACACCCCTGCTTGGCATCGAAAGTAAGGTCCCGCTCACATTCCGTTGTCAAATGACAACGGATCATTTTTGCGCCGTTTTGGTTTTGCGTTTAAAAATGAAAATGGAATAGTGTGCAATACAGATGGCCTAAAAATAGTTTTTTTTAATCTGCTTTGCAAAAAGGCAATTCTTTTTACATATCATTTTCTATTGACGCGAAATAACGTAAATATACGTAATTTTCAATAGGTAATTGACTTCAAAAAAGCAAATATTATTTTTTTTTAAATGTACATGTTAACTGTCTTCTAGTTTTATTTCTCTTTGCAAATTCGGCCATTTTCTTTGTTCCTCAACGTACTGCTAGGAACTGGAAATTCAACATACCAAAATCCATTTTTCCATATTTCTATTTTTCCATATTTTTAATAATTAACAAAATCAAGCCAATCGAAAGAATATCTTCGATGCGATGGTGTGATAAAACCCTTGATTGGATTTCATTGGTACTAAGACATCTTGCATATTCCATACGTTCTCTGATTTAAAAAACTTTGGTGGAAACTAATTGCAATAACTATTTTGTCTCTGCAGCAAGAAACAAAACCTTCCATGTAAATAACGGTTATTTCACAACAAAATAAAACCTTTTGATTTGACATTAATGTTTTCCTGCATAGCTTTCCATAAGAAATATTTTAGCGGCATTCCAGCTTCGGGGTTTCGTTGCTTTCTGCTTAGGACCATTCTGTTTCAGTGTTGGCCCTAGATGGGGGCTAGGGGGCTACATCCCCCCCCCCCGTCAGAGAAATGTAAAAATTTGTCTAAGCCAAAAAAATTTGAAATTCGAATCATGGTTATCGAATATCGAATTAATCCAAATCAAATTTTTCGTTGTGCTATGTTTTAAGCCAATCTGAAAACGTGGTCACAAACAAATTTCCGGATCCCTTTCGGCTCACTTGCCAGCCTCAAGCCCCCTATCGGAAGTGTCAGCCGCTTGGTCGGAAAAATCCTAGTGCCACCCCGTTTAGTTTAGGCCCGCTCTTCATTGTTCAAAATGAGGCAAGCCAGATTTTCTCACGTTTTCGTTAAGTATTTGTGGAGAATTATTGTAAAAATGCCAACATAGACGTGTATAATGAGTCTAGAGCCTAGGTAGTATAATGAGTCTAGAGCCTAGGTAGTGGCGTTTAAGGAGAGCAACTGATCTGGCGCCCTCTTTTTTCTTTATTGTTGATTGAATTTCAACAATAAGCGCCCTATTACCAACCACCCCTCCTTTAGATTTTTCAGGGTTCTCCCTTGAATTCAGGCAATATTTCAACAAGCTCTGGGAATCCACTCTTAAAACATGATAAAAGCCATCCTCACATTTTACAAAATTACTATGTACTCAAGAGTTTCATGAAAGATAACACTTGATATCTTTGGGAAGCTCCCGTATAGAATGTCGTTGCTGACATGGTCTTTCCAAATTACATGCACTACCATTCTTAGCACCCTTGTGTAGCATCCATTCAGAGGTCTCTCCTCTTCAAAAACAACATTGGAGCTCCGTAAAGTAGGGCCAATTCTGTCGTTGCCCAAAAGAGGTCCAGTCATTAAAAACTCATTATAAGCTCCATTAAAAGCCACCCCTCTTCCCTCTTACATAATATATCCAATGGATATTTACATACACGAAAAATTGATATCTTACCTTTAATTTGGCTATCATTTCAGTTATTATCGATTCTTGAGAAATTTCCAGGCCTTCAAACATTGATGTCAGTAAATTTACTCTGACCGTGAGCCAATGTTCCACTTTGTGTGCATCCTCGTAAAACTAGTTGTAAAAAAAATTATATAATTAGGATTTATAATATATAATTTTTTCAACTTTGTACAACAAAATTAGTTGACTTGTTTGCATTTTGAACTCAGCCAATAACTTCGCAGTATTTTTTAGCATGTGATAACAAATCTGTGATGCGATTGGCTAATCATAAAATGTAAACAAATTTGCAGCTGAATCAAATGCAAGCATTCAATTCAATTCACTTTTATGCAGTGTACAAAACCTAATAAATGATAATGATAATAATAAACATGTGCATTCTGGACGACCCACTGGAAGCAGTTCTGGTTATTATTGGTTTCATGCCTTCAACAATGTGATTTGCACACATTGGAAGAGCCAATATGGCACCTTGTTTTCGATTTTCTCCAATTTTAAATCCCTGAGTTATATATATACTCTACAGGGAGTGTCAATCTGTAATTATTTCAATCAGTAATTATTTCAATTCCAGTAAATAATTTTTTGTTTAATTTCTGTATTTTACTAGTGTTTTTAATCTTTTTATTCCTGTAAATAATTTTTTATTTTCCATTAATTTACGTAATACCTGCAAGAGAACGCCAGGAAAGGTGAAGCTGCAAAGGAGCGCAGAGAAGAGAAAGAAGAGCACTTTAATTTCACTTTTGCATCACTTTCTTTTCTCTCTTCTCCGCGCTTCTTTGTGGCTTCCTTCTTCCCAACGCTTGTTTGCTTCGCAGCTGAAATATCACAAAAAATAATAATTTTCAGCAATACAAAAATAATAATTAAAAAAAAAAAATACCTCGAGATAAATTTGCAAGTTTTTCAAATGGTGATCCAACGCAATTCGAAGTTGTATCAGCCAGTCCCATTGCGTTTGCATCACTTCGATGTAAGCCTAAATAAACAAAAACAAGAATGATATTCCGTGTTTTGACAATTATATGCAGCGAAGTTTAAGCGCGAAACACGAGGCTTTAAGATGCATTTCATGTAAACTCCACGCCGGACATTATTTAAACTACCCCGATAAACAAAATAAAGAATCTAAGGCTTAAGGGGTCGTATCCATTGCTCGGAAATGCTTGGATATAAAATTTCTGAGAAATTTTCAAAAATTTCCTGACCCTGCAAAATAGTTCTAACTATAATTTTTTGGGTCACCCGTATTCATTCAACTTTCAAATATTATTGCCATGCTTGAAAATTGCAATCATTTGTTTTATAAAATCCCCCTTTCTGCGCCTAACTACATGTGATGCCCCAATAAAGATAACTTGCTCCCATTAAATTTATTCAATCTGATGCAAAGAAATGTTTATAATTTGGAAAAGTGGGGATTTTCTTTCATCTTCAATCATCTACAAAAATTCTAAAGAAAATAAATATATCCGACCACCTGCGCGGCGATCGGGCATTTTTCGCAAACTCTGGTGGCAGTTTTGAGCATATATATTGTGAGATGTTTATAGTTTTTGATTAAAAAACAAA
Source organism: Phacellophora camtschatica (assembly GCA_036873815.1). Lineage (NCBI taxonomy): Eukaryota > Metazoa > Cnidaria > Scyphozoa > Semaeostomeae > Ulmaridae > Phacellophora > Phacellophora camtschatica. Next base: position 13,098 of record JAYJMH010050980.1, on the reverse strand, counting down.
TTGCAGGATGAACCCTTTCGCACCTACGCCAGTGCGTAAAACAATTGAGTGCTCCCTGGCAGCAATTAAAACAAATGCTTACAACAATAGCTGCTGAGCCAGGGTGTCGATCTTTGATAATGTCTTGTCCTTTCTGGATGATTGCATTAAAATTATGCTCGTGTTCTTTGAATTCATCATCCCATTCCTGAAAACAAAACACGTAGAAGTTAGACTTGCTCCAAGGCGGAGGAAAATTTCCTGCGGAGAAGAAGACCTCAGGAAAATGAGAACGAAATTTTAATTTACATAGAAATAGAACGTAACTACAGCAGAAATCCCAATTAGGGCCTGATTACACAAGAGTTTTCACCATGGGGCTGAATTTTCGGGGCAGTTTCGTCCCCTTTATCCAATGTGAAAATATGTCGAGGTTATATGAGATTTTTCAACCCAGGGGTGAAATGTTCGACCCAGGGCTGAGCTTTAAAACACGTTGTGATTGTGATTTATGCCAGGACTACGCTCAAAATGTTAGCAACATACAATCGAAATATTATTGTAACAGAATGATTGTAGATTATTAGTGTATTGTTGTATAAGTGTGATCGTTACACTGTAGTTTCATGGCTGGTTTAAATTAGCTTAGCAAGCTAATACAGCACCAACGTTAAAGAAAGAGATTTAAAAAAAGCGTGAGTGGCGCTATGTCAAACAATAGTGATGAAGTTTAACAATGGGGTGGAACTTCAGCCCTTTTGTGAATTTCAACATAGGTCTGAAAGTATTTCCATGTAATCGCAAACCGCAATTTGATAAGTCTTTGTCCAGAGACGGGATGCGAACTCTCACCTCGGGTAAAGGGGATGAAACTTCAGCCATATGGTGAAAACCTTCTTTGTAATTCTAAACAAATGTATCTCTCTGAGATATTGTATTTCTCTTTTGTACCACTCTCTATACAAGAAGCAACGTATGAATGCTTTTTGTATATAGAGTGGTCTCACCCCTGAATGAATCATCACCCTGAATGAGTCACCGCCTTGTTTACCGCTAATTATTTTCTAGACGTTTTTGAAACATGTAAACTCATAAAGTATGTCTGAAGTTAAATCAGAGTACTCTCACAAATTCTAAAAAAATATTTTAAACAAGTAAGTGATGCATGCAGGGCGATTATGCATTTAGGGACAAAACAATTCGATGTGCACAATAAATTAACTATTTTTCCAAATTTACGAGCTCTTAGAGAAAACTGGCAAAATTTCAAACAGGGATAAAAAAAAGTCACAAAAAATAATTTCACAAAAGCGAACCTTTCGGTGTATTTCAATCTCTTCTACGTCAATGTCTTTGTCAGCCCAATCACGTGACACCTCTGTTTCCTCTCTTTGGTTCATCCAGAGAAGTTCTTGCGTTGCTTCGCTCATAAAATGAACCAAAAATGTCAAATTTCTTTTCTGTTTGATACACAAATCCTAAAAAAAAATTGAACTCGTCAAATCATCATGAATCAAACGTTGTCATTTTCTTACTATAAAGTTATCTTTGTCAGTTCACACTTTCCTGTATTAGAATAATTTTCTTGCAATACAAAACTAAACTTAAACACCCCTCTAAATTTAAATTTCTAAATTTGCCTTCAAATCCACATTCCTACCCCAGCTCAATCTTCAAATCAAACGCTGCGAAGGCTTCTTGGCTTTCTTCTTGAGAAACAATTTAATTCTTACCATAAGTTTTGCGTATGCTTCTTGAGTTTCTCCAACTTTAATCATTATATCTTGTGGAGGAAAAGGGAACTGAAAAAAAGATAAAACCTTTCTTAAAAAATGCGCAGGGGCTGCTGTATAAACAATTTCGCGACGCCATGTTTTGTAAGTGAGGCAAAAAGGCAAAAATGACCGCGTCTTGTATAGCCGTCAGTATTCCATCGAACAAATAGTGGAAAATCTTATATCGGGTGACCCAAAAAAAAACGTGGCATGTTTGCTGGTTCATAAGTCCGAGAAAACCCAACCCCTTTTTTGCATTCTATGTTTATATGATAGATCAAAGGCTCAATCAGTTCATTAAAAAATTTGCTTAAACCAACCATTCTGTCCATTTGTTGTCCATTCTGACCATTCTGTCCTTCATAAAGCAGCCAGCAATTCCTGGAGACAATGGTCCAGATTTTACCGTACATTGTTCTTTTCTAGCGGGACAACAGCAAACCTCCATTATAATGATAAAGGAAAAAACACGGACCAGCTTCTCCAAACCTCCTCCGTTGTTTTTTTTATTTTTCAACAAAATTCTAACTTAAAAATGGTATGACCAATTTTAGTCAAATAAATTTTCTTATCTAAGTTGACCTTATATCTACCCACAATATCTTAACATGTTCAAATGTCTCACTCTTTAAGTAAGATATAAGGAGGCAAACATCCCACGTTTTTTCTTGGGCAACCAGGTATTCATATTTAGATTTAGATTTAGGCACAAACAATGACTTCAATCTAATCTCATTTCAATAAGAACCCCGAGAACGAGGTTGATATGATGTAATGCAATAAAATAGAATGGATAAAAAGATGGTTGACATGATTTGATGCAAACAAACATAATGCTAAATAACAGAGTCTCGAATACCTGAATAGCACAAGTTTTGTCAACCTCTTTTTGAAAATGATGAATCTCCTTGTGAAGCTGATCGTTTTCTTCTAAAAGTCTTTCATTCGTAGGAAGGTCGAATCCAAACTCGTTTTTGTCAAGAATGGCCTAAGAGTGAAAGGACAAATATTAATATTCATGACAAAGAAATTAAGCTGAAGTTAACCAAAACTACACTAAAAAAGAGTGAACTTAAATAAAAAACTGAGTTAAAAAAAGCATTCTAGAACTTGAAAAAAAAATTAAAATGTCCCTCTAATTAGATGTTGAAATAAAACTAAATTAGACAATACCAAGTACGTTATTGGCTGGATGTGAATGCTTACGCCAGTACCACCACGCCTGCGTAGTATCAGTTCCTCAAACCTCTTAGTCATGTGGCCACGCAGCGTCGTATGGGAACTTGAAACCCCCCTCAGATCATGCTGGAGAGTGCATAATACCAGACCTGCCGCGAGTCTCATTTTCCCCGGTGTTTCCCCCCGGTTTAGTAGCACAGCAAAATTTTCAAATTTCGCTCTGTGTTTCATCTGTCCGTGTTTCTCCTCGTACATGGTCCGTATTTCATTCACCGTGGACAGCCACAGATTAAAAAGTCCAGAAAAATACTCTAGGATAAAAACTTTTTGATGACTCATTTCAAAAGTTTATCTTTAAAAGAAACCACATAATGGGAATGTATGTGAGATCTCTATTACCGTTTCATTGTTTGTTTCGAAGTAATTATGTCTCTAATTAAAAACCTTCGCAACGCTTGTTGCTGCAATAAATTTAATATCATTCAAGATTTGATGATAAGTTCGCTTTGTCTTTTGCACATTACAAAAACAACAGAATTTCATGTTCCAACGCCAGGAGGTTCATTCCACAAAATACGGCAACCCTCAAAAAGCAGCACCTTCATCCAAGCTTCGAAAATGAGGCCCCTTGAAAATTGGATTTCCAGCGAGAAAGGGCTACCTCCCCGACAATTTATAAATAAAAAACGTTCACAAATAAACACACTTTGTTCTCTATTATTTTGAGAAAAATAAGCTCCCCATTTCAGCAACGGCTTCCGATGGCACTGCCATTAATTTTTTATGGAGTAATAAACACCTTCAAATGAACGCCGAGGATGTTTAAATGTGACAGTGACACCCCTTGAAAATCGGTTAAAGGGCTACAACCTCCCTCCCCCCTTCGAGAATTTATAAATTAATAAATGAAAATAAACAGGAGTAAACCAAAAATAGTACACTAGCGATCGTGGAGGTATTTCCGTGAGATATTTTTGGTTTCTTTTTTTCTCCTACTTCCTACTTGGTAGCTGACGTGTTTTGAAAAATCATCATTCTAAATAAAAAAAACATGCTATTTTCCTCTGAGTTCTAATTTGGAGAATTGTTAAAAGCACATGCTTGCAAGAAAAATACCTGTAGAAACGAATCATAAATTGAAAGAAAAAACGCCGGAGTGGATACCAATAATTACTTATTGCTGGTCATTGTCAACCTAAACAAAAAATGTCAATCAATCTAAACAAAAATTTCAATCTAAACAAAAATTTCAATCTAAACAAAAAATGTCATCTAAACAAAAAATGTGAATCTAAACAAAAAATTTCAATCCGAATCTGTGAAATTTAAAACATTTTTCAAATTCAATTCTTAACCAATAAAACTAATCACCTAAAAAAATAGATTTTTAGCTGGAAAATAATATTTTAGATAGCAGCAGGGTGCCCAATGAAAAAATCTCCAAGAAATTGTTGTTGCTGCATAACTTTATAAACATTACCGCAACAAAAAGGTCTATCAGAAATGGCTTTAAAAATTGCAAATATTTTGCAAATTAGAAAATTGGATGAAGCATTAAAAAACGTTGTTCGCTCGTGAAAACAATTTTTTTTGCTGAATAACTGAGTGAACAGAATTATTTTGCAACAACAAGTTCATAAAAAATGACTTTGCAATGTGCAAAGCTCAAAAGCTACATCATTGCTCGCATCATTGCGTAACAGTGACATTCATTGCTGACCGCTTGGAGCACTGCAAAAACGTTGCTCGCAATTAAAATAATATCAAAATGAACAAAATATTTTTAATCTTGCCTTTCGTGATGCAATCCATGACAATGTGATATTGATCTCTTGCATTTTTGCTTGCACAGCGGCATTCCCAACTCCCATCAACGGCTGCTCGTGCTGCACAGGCATAATCTTCACTGGCCTAGAATCTTCCTCCTCGCTAGAACTCGACCTCACAGATCCTGTCTTTCGAGTACACGCAAAAATGCCTGACAGTTTCTTGCCTCTGCTTCTTCGTCTCTTCGATCTCCGTTTTCTGTCCGAATCCATTTCGCCAGTCTCGCTTTGTGTTTCTTCTGCAATACTCGACGAGAATGATGAGCTTGGACGGTCAAGTGGAGACACGGGCTCGCTTTCTGCAGACTCGGGCGCGCCTGGGTTTACATCACCTCCACGAACGTCCTGACGACAAAGAAAAAGTTTAGTGAACATTTGCAAAATAAAGTTGTATTTTGCACAACAACGACTAATTTAATTTAAAGCTTGCGGTTCAGTCGCAAGGGCAAGCCTTTTATAAATCTGAAGTCAATAACCGTGGTTTTGTAATTATATGAAATCAATAGGACATAAGAATACAACAAGCGAATCTTTTTAAACAATTGTACCAGTAAATTTTGGATTGATAGTGCAAAAAACTGTGTATCAAATATAAACTTATGTCTTGATTTAATTTACATAGTTATGCTTATAAAATTAGATTTTATCAAATCTTTTAAAGTTATCTAGCGATAATGAAATTCCAAACAGATTATATGAATATTTTCCATTGGAAGCTTTGTGCCCAAGACGTTGTTCTAAACACGGACATTGCTGTACCACAAGCAACAAAAGGGATTTCCAGCATTAATGTTTTGGCCCTAACACTGACTTCTGTTTCTGTATGATACAAAAGCCATTTCTTGCCCAACTAAGACACCGAAGCAAAGAGGAGAAATTGCAAGCAGTGACAGACAAAAATAATGCAAAATCTCATAACAAATCAAACAACAATCATGGCTGCGATTGTAGTGGGCTGGCAAATTGTTTTGGTTAATCTCGTCACCAAAATTGCGAGCGGTAGCAACTGTCCTTATGATTTCAATTTTCAAAATCACAAAGGATCAAAGTTAGTAGTGGGTGCTAAATCCCCTGGACTCAACGTCTGCCGGATATATGACAAATATAATTCACAAAAAAAAATGCACAAACGTTTTAAGAAGGAAATGTATAATCGTTATTTGTCATATACCTGGTGACACAAATAAACTATCCCAGTTTGCAAGGCTGTAGCTGGAAATCCTGAGACTATAAATCTCGAATTGTGCATAAAACAACGCCTAAAGGGCGAACTTGGATTTTGGGATATCATCCTGTCATAATGGAAAATAGGGATCAAAGAAAAACTTATGAAATTGGTAGAAAATAAAATTGAAGGCAGTGAAAAGACTAAACTAAGAATAGTAAATTTGGAATGAAGGAACATATAAAATGTGAAAAAGGAGCAATTTTTTTTTAATTTAACTGAACATGGTTGAATTAAAGGCTATCTATAAGGGAACACAAAATAATTCTCTTTGCAGAAGATGTGGGACCTGTGAAGAATACATAAAATACATATGGAACAATGTGCAAAAATTGGCTATTTAAAAACCACACAAAGTCTTTACAAAATATAAAATGAGGTTATTCAAAACTTTCTGAAATTCTAGCGAGTGATTATCGAGGGCCAACCAGTGGATAAACTGGTTTTTTGGGGTCACCCGGTATCTAAGGATAGCCCTGTAAAGTTTTCATGAGTTATTGATGCGATATTCTACAAAAACGCTTCCTAAAACCCCAATCCTCAAAGCTTCATTTACAATAACACTAAAAAGCAATATTTCAATTTGCAACCGAGGCTATATTGAATTGCATTATAAAAGTGGCTGTGCATTAAGGTAGTTGATACGAACAAAATTGTTTTACTTTTAACTTTATTTCTTGTCATGAAATCTTTATGTTTTGTTTTTGTATTAAAACATTATATATGGTTTGAAATTAAGCTGTGACGTAAGATGACCATAATGTATGCATTCTTCATCAAAAATTAGCTGGAACATGATCATCTATTCAATAGATCCCACTTCTAATCCTGCTGAAACGTGATCCTACTTGTATTTGTGATAGATTTATCAAATCCTTAACGTGATTCTGCCGATTTATCAAATCCTACTTGTGATTGTGATTCATTAAATCCTTCTCGTGATTCTGCCGTTGCATTATCCAACTTGCGATAGATTTGATAAATCCTGCTATGATCCTACTGAACCATAATCCTATGGAGATGCTTGTGATACTACCATTAAATGATCCACTCATGATAAATATGATAAATCTTACTTAAGATCTTGCTTTTTGTATGATCCTATACTTGCGATTGATAATCGATATATGGCAGTTCTTTCTTATAATCCTACTGGAAAGCCAAAAATTAATATATTTTTTTCAAAAATGGTGAAAAAATAATTTTCAAATTATCAACCAAAGAAAAAAATGCCTATTGTGTCATTAGTTAGATAAATCCCAATACGATATCTACTTTTCAACAAAAATTCCGAGGCGGTTTTGATAAATCGGTAACCTTGCAAGAATCTGTTAAAAAAAGGATAATCATCCTAGAGCTAGGATTTTCATGATTGCAGAATAATCCGCCTCTGTCGTCGTGTTGGGTTTCCTTGAACAAGGAATTCTACTCTGACCGGGACGGGGTAGCCATGCTGAGCTCCTGAATTCTACTCTGACCGGGACGGGGTAGCCATGCCGAGCTCCCGAATTCTACTCCGACCGGGACGGGGTAGCCATGCCGAGCTCCCGAGTTCTACTCCGACCGGGACGGGGTAGCCATGCCGAGCTCCTGAATTCCACTCTGACCGGGACGGGGTAGCCATGCCGAGTTCCTGAATTCTACTCCGACCGGGACGGGGTAGCCATGCCGAGCTCCCAAATTCTACTCCGACCGGGACGGGGTAGCCATACCGAGTTCCCGAATTCTACCCTGACAGGAATGGGGTAGCCACACCAAGCTCCCGAATACTGATCTACAACCCCTCTACTTTTTTTTACAAAAGTCTTGCTTTTCTATTGTGTTTACACACAAATTGTTTTAGACAGGGCTTTTAGCTCCGCGTATTGCCTGAAGCTTGTTGCCTATAAATTTTATTATTCATTAATCGCAAAGGAACAATAAAACCACTACTCTTGTACTCAATTTGATATCCTACATTATTGAACAGCTTAAAAAAATGACAGCGTTTAAACTAAGAACGACACAAGAATAAAACGATGGCAGTGCATAAACCCACCTGAAACACTTTGTTAACTTTGTAGAATACCTGTTTTATTATCGTATCGTTTTTGAAAATTTGTTTTTGTAAGTGATCTTGCGGGTTCTTAATAAAATATAGTTAAGCCTCGTTGTCAATTTTTTTAAATCCAAATAGAGGCAAACAAAACAAGGCATCTTAACGGTGCAATTTACTGAAAAAAATTAATAAACTGTGCTTTTAAAGAAGGTAACCGTGCGTACCTATAAAGCAACAACTATATTTTATAAAAGGTTACGAATATTGTGATAAATTTTGCCAATCATTATGTAAGAATTCTTATTATACGTTACTTTGTAAATATTATCTTATTATCATTTCTAGTAATATAACTATTAATAGTTTCTCTTGAGTGATTAAAATTGTATTACTTTTAATCTTATCTAATGTCTAACAATCCTCAGAATATGAAAAAGAGAACGAAAAAATGTTTAAACAGCCTCAACAGTTTAATTTCATCATAATAAAATTACAAATTTCCAATGAAAATTTTTATGCTAACCCAAACCAAAATTTGACATTTTTTGTGTTATCTTCTAGTTTAAATGCAAGGCCTGGTTCTTGCTAAAGTTCACGCTTTTTAAATTTTCATTAAGCTAATACTTTAAGAAACGAAACTTTCATGAATTTGAAACCATGATGTCAAGAAAAATTACTTGTTTCCTAAGAGTAGCAGGAAGGATAAAATGATGTGAAAATGATGCTTTTAAAAATCAAAATATAAAATAGTTTATGTTAAATGTTAGTGATTACAAGAAATCAAGGTAAGAATAGAGATAAAGATAAGGTCGCCATTGTGAAAACTTTTAAGGCCTAATTTAGACAACATGCCAGAGACGTTCCCTGCCAGAAAAAATAGTTCCAGCACGGCACTGGCTCAACAGCCATGCCAGGAAATTTCTGGCCTGACACAACCCAGGCACGGCGTCTGAATTAAGCCTAACTTTCAAATGACATATTGACTTTGGTTTTCGTATTAGATTTTGCAAACAAAGTTTAGTCTCGGAACGAATTTCTGCATTTCTAATCTGAAATGATTTGTAAGGACTTCCATTGTGAAAATGAATGCAAATCAAGAATATGACGTCACATAATTTTTGAAGTCAAATCTTCTATAAATTTAAGATCTTTGTATTGCTATAACAAGACTGTTTGGAGAAATGCTACAATTGGTTCCTAAACCATTCGTTGTTTGCACACTCCAGTTTTCCAATCAAATATGTAATTGCGGTTATTTAACGAAATCTTTCAAAATATGGGTCATTATATTTCATCGCTTATATGGGTGTTTCATTCTTAAAATAACTATTTTAAATAAGATTATGTGAATTGAATTATTCTTGAGGAGTATGACATATGGCTTTCTTAATATGTCTCCATACTTTGAGCATTTGAGTGATACTCTCGTTTATCAACAATTGGTCAACAGTTGTTATGGCAACCGTAACTAGAAAAAGTGGATTACACGTTTTTTTATAAGAAACGTTTTATAAGAACTCTCACTGGTAAAACCCACAAAAATTATAAGAAATTTTTACAGGTGAATGAAAGATTGCTGAGAAACTTTTGAAATTTTTAGTTAAGATTACATACTGGTTAATGATTTTTAATGGAGTGGACATGATAATTGATTCAGTCAAGACTTTCTATCCTGCACAATATATATCCAGTTTTTGTGATGTTTTTGTTGGACAAAGAATGCACAGTAAAAAAACGGAATTGTTTCGTAGACGATAAAGAAACTTTTAAGAAACTACCAAAATGAAGAAACTTTCACTAGCGGAGCCTTCGCCAGGTTTCTTATAAAAACGTGTACTTCGCTGTTTAGATTAATTTTCCAGTATTCTGTTAATTTGTCCAAATTAAAATTAGATTAGAAGAACAAAAAATTACTGATGTTAACTTTAAGTTTAAATGTTTACTGTCATTAAGTTATTTAATATATTCAATTATTTTCCTTTTATTTCAACGCTTTGGTCTTTTAGACATTTCCATTCTGTGCATTATGCATAAATTTAATCCCATAATTTTATATTACGTGCAATGGGGTTCAATCATGAGCCTCCTTGGTAAGTCAATCTACTAGCTTTGCCTGCAGATTCTGGATCTCCAAAACAACGAATAGGAACTTCAAAATTAAGAGTGCAATTTTCCCTAAGACCCCTTTTACTTTCATTTCATAGTTCTTTCACACACCCCTCCACGGAGTTATTCCGATACTCTCTACGATTACATTTTAGTGTCTTGAATTCTGTTATCTGCCATCTGTTATAAAATTTTCCTCTCATTTGTATCCTCTGTATTACTCTCAATAACTTTTTCGTTAATTTTGTTGATTATATATGTACACGAAGTACATTTGTATTACGATCTATCCATCTCACAGTTATTCAAACCTACCCAACTTTCCACCCCTCCTTTATTCAGACTCCTACTGTTGAAAACTCAGGAAATTTTCAGCCCCCATTATACTTCAACCCTTCCCACTATATTAGGGCCCAGATTTTATCAAAATTTCGGTCAATTAAAAGCGCTTCAAATAATCAATACGCTGTTAATATAGAGAAAAAAGGGGGAAATTGGTGGAAAAAGTTATGAAAAGATTACTAAAAAAACAATAAAATGTAAAATATACTCTACATAATTAATTTAACTCCTGAAAAAAGTTTGAAATATGAGTAGAAAAAATAGATTAACTAAAGTCAGGGAAACATCACGGTCACTGACCAGAGGAAGGTTGAAGAAAACAAATGAAAGTGTTAAGAGAGGAAGGTTTCTAAAGATCAAACTTTATACTCGGAGGAAAATTGGTAACTTTTATAGACTCTGAGATTAAAAGTAAAAATAAATATATATAATAAAAAGATAATATTTTTAATATTGAAAGTTTAAATTATCTACTTAACGTTCGTTTGCCTCCAACAAAAAACAAGGCCCTTTACAAGCAACAAAGCTTCCATGGCAATACTCATGAATCAAAAAAATTTTCTTCCGAAAGAAGGTATGACGAACTTAAAGTGGCTTAAAGTTCGCCTTAGTAAGAACCAGGCCAAGTGAAAGAAATATATAATTACCCTATTGTGAAAATACTTATAAAAATTTCAGTCTTTCTCTGTTCTGGGATAGAAAACTATAAATTAGGCATTAACGCGACGAAATCTCGGAGATATGTTCCAAAAAGTGCACCTTTGGTTTGCTCCCTTTTTCGTCGCCATTCATATCCAAGGTCAAGCCTGCCTGGTCATGTTCCATGAACGCTTCAACAAGAGGAGTCTCTATCTCCATGACAGCAGACCCAATCGTTTTGGTGTGTATTTGCTCAGACTCTTCAATCTCCTCCTCAGTAACATTGCTCCGCACTGTCACAACAGTCGTTGTTGTTTTGTATTGCACGTTGAATCCGTCGAGGTCGGCTGGGTTGACAAACACACCAGGTGACATTTCGATCGGTCCGTCAAACTCGTCTTCTGTGACAGTCGTGTCGCGCGTCACTCGAATCTGGTGTCCACTCATCCTTGACCGCTTTTTAATATCGAGCGTCGATTCCGCTTCGATTATCGTTGTTATTCGCAATTTCAACAGTTGCCATCTGCTTGCAATATTTTTCACTCTAAAAACAAACGACAATTATAGTTCACACGTTATGTAATATTTTAAAAGTCGTTTAATACTCTAACTCTTTAATACGCCCGGATGTATTTCCAATTACCAAGCACATCCCCTCTAATGTCTGAAATAAATATAAAGTTCTGTATGCAAAATATAACGTTTTACATTCTTCGTCAATAGGCGATACGGCCCTTCCAGTGGTAATTAAAAACAAAAATAAATCTAAAAGATATAATCGAGAGATTATCGAATACATTGATAAATACGGTGCTCTATCATCAGAATTTCAATCGTTTGATATGGTGCTGAAGCTTGAGTTTCACTGCGGAGTCAGAGTCGAAAACTCATCAAACAAATAATTGGAATTTGGCTCTATATCTATAAACATGTGACATCAAAGCAAACAGGGCCAGTAGTTTGACTTTGCTCCTGAATTTTTGTGGTATTGGAAAAGCTTTCTTTCGTTTCAATGTCGATGTTTTTGTGAAGTATGGAATGAATCCGTGCCATCGACTCTTGAATGTCTGGAGAAGTCTAGAAATATCGTAATGACGTCCGCCTCTTTCAGCTCTTTAAAAATCAATGCACTGCTTGGTTTTTTGTGATTATTAAGACCAAAGACAACCAAATTCTTTGATTCTTTTTACTTTTTTTATTTACAATTTAACAATGTAACTTTTTCCTTTTTAATTTGTTTCTAAAAATAAACAAACCTAAATTTTTGAAAACTTTGACAATTGACAAAATCTGTTAAATGATAACGCAGGTGTCCTAAGGTGAGATCAATGAGAACGGAATTGACAAAAGACTGCAGGGGCTCCTAATTGCTATTTGAAAGGGATGGTTACTAAAATAAATGGCGTGGTCACTCTGACTCAGAGCCTCAAAATCCTCTCGATTATCCTGTGCTTACCGTTTGCAAAAATTTAGTGTATGCTTGACGTGATTAAGTGTGGATGGGAGTCCTTGCCTCAGTGACAAATCGCAAGAACTACTATCACACGTAGCCAAAATGATTGGGAAAATGTGATGAAGAGGATGGAGGACACATTGATCACGTTCTCATGTAAAAAAAACTTTATTACTTGCTCTTTCTGCTTTTTTGCATTTGCTTGTTCATTTCCTTACAGCAGTATTTGTGGCTGCAAATGTTCTGCTTACTCAGAGATGAGATGGAACGGAATAACGTTATGATATTTCTACACAAGACGTATGTCATGTCGATATTGGTTTGGTATAAATTTCATAAAATTATTCTTAGTGAAAGATTTTCTATAAATTGTTAAACTAGGGCGTTACTATTGACCCACCCGATATAACAATAACGAAGGTGAGGATAGTCTGGTTGTTAAGGCGCCTGACTCACGATCGCAAGGTCGTGGGTTCGAATCCCACCAAGGTCATACTTGCTGCAAAAGTGTGAGGAGAGCTGCTAACTCTCTGTAA
>JAYJMH010050969.1:0-13593 GCA_036873815.1 Phacellophora camtschatica | reverse complement strand
AAAATGGTAGGAATCGCATCAAACGTCAAAGAAAGCTTGAACTAGATCCCAGTTATCTTCATAATGTCTGGGTTCCACTCAAAACCGTCGTTTTGGAAGTGACTTTGACAAAATTTTGAAGCTCGCGTGGGCCTAAAGTTTTCTATACGTATGTTTTGGACCCATCGTTTTCGCAGTGCTTGATCTTGTGGAAATGAAAAAAGTGATCTTCATTTACCAGTGCAATTGTAAGCTCAAGAGAAGATTATTTTCTGTGATTTTTATCACACGTTTGTTGCGAGAAAGATAATTCACTATTTGAAACTGAGTGCTCGCGCGAGGATTCAAAACATAAACATGGTATTTGTGACGTCATTGTGTTTCCTCGCCGACGCATCCCGACAATTGACGAAAACTTGTTAATTACTCGGAAATTTCTGACTCTCATTAAAGCACTATTTTGAGAAAAAGGAGTGGCTTTTGCGTAAAACTGAACCGATATTTGCAATCTACATCAAAAATCACACAATATATCAAAAAATAATTTTGGCATTTCAGTTCTTCTTTAATAATAGAAAGAAAATGACGTCACTCAGTTGGGCTCTTTGATTTAAATAAAAAAGAGCTGCGCAGAAACCACATTCCACAGCTACAACAAAAACAGGATACAAAAAAAGACTGCACTGGAGCACGACTCCAGCTGCACTGATTTTACTGTCGCAGAGTCGAAGAATTTCATGGAAGGTTTGTTCAGTTATTCTTGTAATGTTCATGAATGTTTATGGCATTTAACCCGTGCTTGCGACAAAGTCAAATGAAACATACAAATGAGAAATATTAAAATTTGTTGTAACCAGGAACAGGATTTTTAATTTTATTTTTTAGGCCTAAAAGGCTAAATTGCCTGAACCCGAGGCTGGAATCAAATAAATAAATGGCCGATAGAACAGCCAGATCTTTAGCTCAACCACCGTTACCGTTTCTTTATGATACAATGTAACACAACAAAAAGGGCAACCATGTATGTAAGTGGCCTTAGAAAATAAATAGAGAAGAAATATTGTTTCATTTTAGTTCTGTTTTTCTGTGAGCTTTTAATTGAATTTAAATAGTATTACAGCACTACCCCCACCACTAAGAAACTGACTCATGAGAAACTACAGCCTGTCATAGACATGACACACAATTCATACCCTTAAGACTCTTAAGAAGTTCTTATAATAATTTCTTATTAGGGTATGAATTGTGTCATATATGTCTAAGAACCACTTATAAAGAAGCCTGGCAGCCTGCTTTTTCAAAGTGAGTTTCTCAACCAGTTAATGGTGAGGGTATACTGTGCACATACTATAATGATATAAATAACAACAATAAAGCAGCTTTTTGATTTGTGTTACCCTCTTCAAGAAGATTGTGTTTCGAAAGTCTGTAATACAATGATGCTGAATTTTCTACTTGAATTTTGAATCATTTTATCAAGAAGTTGAAAAACAAGAATTTGATAATAAACAAAGCTTATATCCTATCAAAGCATGCAAAGCATAACTTCCATAAAGTGTAACTTTGTTTTCAGTGCTGACTCTTAGCTGGGGAGCTTAGGGGCAGGACCCCAAAAATTTGTGAGTGTCGCTTGTTTGTGTTGGCACTTGAAAATCGCTATGTTATCATAAAAAGACATCTTGATTTCCTTCTTGCCAGCATTGATCAACAGTTGACCCCCCAGGATTTTGCCTTTGTCTGGTGCCACCCTTGTTTCTTTTTTAACTACCTGCAATGCTTGCCAAACATTGTTGGAACACTTGCTTAGATTGTCAAAAATTCAATACATTTGACTTTGAATACCCTTAATTACTGTATAAATTACCCCCTCCCCTTGGTATTGCAAAAAGTTTAGTCCTTTGAATCTATAAAACAGTTTTTGGAACTATTCTTGAACAACATTCCAATCAAAATATAATCTGAAAACTATTAATCAATTGTTTTAATTTGGATTTTGTACTTATATTTGGGTGTTAACATATTTGCTTGATTTGCCATCACCTTACATGGAACTCCCTACTATAAGCAGCTTGGGCAACATTGAACAAATCTGAAGTTTGAAAATGGCTACAGCAAAAGCATCAATTTTCATAAAATTATCAAATTCTAAAGTTTACTGTTGAAAATTATTGCTCACTTTGGTTGACTCCAATAAAAGTTACAACGTTAAGAATATCAAGAACATTTTGTTTTATTACCAATTGCTTAGTTTTGTTGAGGAAGGGAATTATTTCTTATAATATTTTTAAACTGAGTATAACTCAATTAAATATTGCTTAACTCAGTGTTATTTAGCATGTCAAACAATTACACACAATTTTTGTCAAAATCACAAAGTAAGCTCAAAGAAGGTTTTTTATGCTGCAATTACATCATCATTCTTTTACCTTGCCAAAATGATTCCTCTCAGAGCTTTTGTCTGTCAAGGATTTGTAGTACATTCTGTTATATAAGAGATTGTTTTGTTTCATTACTTTATTGTAACTTAAGAGGGGGTGCAATTACTTTATAATGCGTGGAGGCAGAGCCAACAAATATTTTCAGACCATCAATTATGAAATTTTATACTTTAGTAAATAATTGTACACATTTTCTACAGAAAAGAGTGCTATATGTTAGCTAGTTATGATCTTTAAATTCCCGAGTTTTCTAAAATGTGAAATTGAAACATATGATTACCACATCCTGGAATTTAAAAAAAATTGAACCCCATTTGCAGGCACACCTTGTATGTAATATCATTGATAATATCTAAGTAAGTACACATTCTGGATGTGTATTACAATTATTCTAAAGATTAATTTTGATTAAGCTAATTGGCGAGCGTCCAAATAATATAAATTTCCTGTTCACACTGTGTTTAACCACAACTGTTTAATCTTAAATGCCTATTTTTGTAAAATAATTTCAAAAAACTGTTTATTTTATATGCAGATGACTTGATGGCTTGAGGGTAATAAGCTTGGGGAAACCAATGCTTGGTTTTGGTTAATACTTTGTGTTAGACCAAACCTATTGCCCCAAAGGGATATTTGCTATACAGACCTGTCAAGTGTGAATTATGAAAATTTGGATATTTGTATTTTTATCTGGAAAATTTGGAGATTTGAACAAAAATCTGGTGATTATTGTTAGGAGAAGAAATGTTGAAAAACAAAGTAAATTTGGAATTACTTTGTATGTCACCTGGAAACGTCTATTACTCTAGAAAGGTGCATCAACTCAGTACTGTACCTCATAAATGTTATCTGTTGAATTCTGTTTTCATATCATTTTAAGCAACATGTTCCCCATTTTTCTCAATTATTGAAAAAATCTTCTCTGTGCTGCTCATCTTGTCTCTTTATATTTTGATGAGAAATGTGTTTCGTTTGAAAGGAACTGAAATGTTTTTAAATTGGTCTTATTTTTTCACTGATAATTCTTCTGTAATTTTATCTTAATTGACAACATGACCAGTTTTTCCTGCTTTCCTTCAACAACACATAGGGAGCTTTGGTGTTTGATATCATTTGTGTTTGCATAGTTTAAGTTTTTTGTATAAAAAGTAACATCGAAATAGTTAGTATCACCGAAAATAATTTCACAATACTATAATGCGGTGTTGAATTTTTTGGAAATGTTGAATCTGAAGCTGAGCATGTTCTTAATTTGTTGTTGTTTTTTTGTTGTTGAAAATTTGAGCCTCGATATTCTAATAATGTGTATTTTACGACAAGATCGTGAGAGTTAGCAGGTTTGTCGGTAAAAACCATGAGTTGCTTTTGCATGCATCAGTATATAAATGCTGTTATTTCCGTATGTTTTTTTTATACTTTCTGCACACCTGATAAATTAGATATTTACCCTTTTCCGATGAACATAACATTAGCTGTTCAAATATGTTTAGTTTTGCAGGTGACCATTAAATACACTTTACAGTCAAGAACAAGGTGAATTTGGATTCATACATTTTGAGATCATATTTGAAAGTGGCTTTTACTGAATGCAAATTGAGACTTACGGATATACTTTCATTGCCGTGTTGGGGAACTTTTAAAATTAAAGGTAACATGGAGTTGTTTTCTGTCAAATAGTATATTAATCATTATGAATTTTGTTTACATTAAGCAAGTGTCGAGCTGATCTACTTTTGAATTGTTTGTTTCCATGCACTTGTTTTTTCTAAACGCATTTCTTGTGCGATGTTTTTTGGTCACTTATCATCGACATTCTGCTAACTTCTTTACTGAGTTTATTCAGGATTACACTCTGTTTATTCAAGAAACCAAATAGAGTTAAACTAGCAATGAGAGATTGTCAAACAGCTAAGAAACTTTCAGCCTGAGATTACCCAATTGAGGGTACCCAATTGGCCCCCTGATTCCAGAATTCCCGCCACCTTTTAAGCCAATTCCTGATTCCCGGAACAGTTTTTCGTCAATTCCCGCTTTTCGTTAGAAATTTATGCGAATCCTGAAACAATGGTGTTCAAGCAACATAAAAGCATGCCAAAGTTTTAAAGCATTAATTATTATTTGTTATGACTGTTGTTGGAAATCTTTTGTCAGTCGAGTTGCATGTTTTGACCAGACTTTGAATTACAAATTAAAATTATAAATCTTGATAAAATATTTATATCCCGCCATACATTGGTCCATTGCCTCTTCATGAAAAGTTTACAACATTCCTTAATCCCGCTTAAAAATACGCTGATTCGCGATTCCCTCTCCTGAAAGGGCAATTCCCGATTCCCGAAAATAATATTGGATACCCTCGTCAGTTTGATGCGACTCGCTGTGATTTCCAAGGTCAGCTTTCTGAAAACTCCGGACTTGAACTTAGAATCATGGACTCAAGAACATTTTATGCCTGCTTTTTTTGGTTGCCTACAATTTACCTCAATCGAAAATTGAATAATCTTAGAAGCAACCATGAACCATTTCATTCATTGACAAATCTATGAGGTTTGACTAAATACCAATAAGCAGCAACCCCTTGTTGTTTGGGCTGCCCAAAATGTTTACACGGGACTACTTGTTGGCCTATAAATATATTTGGAGTCTTACAATGGATATATTTGGAGTGTTAAATGAATTTTGAGTTTTCCATATTTTGGGGGTGTCACAATGGTTGTTAATTTGTTTTCATTTTTGGATTTCGTCATTATACCGGATGACCCAAAGAATCACAAAAATTTAATTTGCTACAAAATTCAAAATTTTATTTTTCAGCTAACGTGGAAAAAAAATTATTTTAAAAGTTGCCTTCAAGTTTAGGCCCCGATCGAACGGAGAAGTAATTTCGACTTGAAAAACCTGATTTTAAGCTATATATACTTTTGCAAACCTTTTGTAATTTGAACATAAAATGATATTAAATTTTCTAATAGAGAAATTGACAATTCTGCATCATAATTATAGCAATTACTAGCCATATAAAACGATCAGAACTTTCAATAACGTGATTTATTCAAGCCTGCGCACAGAACTATATACCATGCATGAAAACAAGGTCGTGTTTAAAGTGGCAAAATTACACTATTATTGATGGGCTGGTGAAATATTTTACATTTGTTCATTTGATTCAGCCTTGTGTGTACGCGACAATGCAAAAATGAGCTTCATTGGTAACACATTATAATTTTGGTAATTTTTGGAACTTTTTTTGGTCACCCGGTGTGTTCTTTCTTAGTGTTGAAGAATTCACTGACAGAACGAAAGCCTAATTACAGTCTCTTATTTTCTACCCAAGCAGTTGTAATTATTATTATCATGGAGTGATGGAAACCGAATTGAATGCCCGCATAAAAATCGCCGGTATGGTTTGTACTTCGTGTGTAGATTCTATTGAGGGCCAAGTTGGTAAGCAGAAGGGGGTCGTGAAGATCAGTGTATATCTTCAGCGAGAACTAGCAGAAATCTTATACGATTCAAGCTTAACTTCCATAGACAAGATTTGCAACTCAATAGAAGAACTAGGCTTTGAAGCAAGCTTTCTTGAGGGTGAGGACAAGGCCGAGGAAGATGTCAAAGAAACAGTTGTTGACGTTAAAGGGATGGTTTGCATGTCATGCGTGCAAAGCATCGAGGGAGTACTTGGAGATCGTCCAGGCGTTATTAAAATCGAAGTATCTTTAGCAGAGGAGTCTGCTACTATAACATACGCCTCTGGTATCGAAAACGAGGAATCTCTCATTGAAGCTATTTCAGACATGGGATTTGATGCTTCTTCCAAAAACAAAGAACACGCTATTGTTGACAAGAAAATTACTGTTGACATAGTAGGAATGACGTGTAACTCCTGTGTTCAGTCGATAAAGAAGATGGTTTCTGGTTTTTCTGGCATTACCAGCATCGCAGTTTCTTTGGAAAACAACAACGCAAATGTCTTATATGATCCATCGCTGATAACAGCTGAAAAGATTTGCAGTGCTATCGATGATATGGGGTTTGAAGCTAGCATTAGTCGATCACGTAAGTTTTAAATTTTTTTGCGAACGTCTTTTGTTTTTGATTCGACACAATATCTGATACATGGTCTAATAGCTAGTCTAAACAAATACAATTTTAACAAAATTGACGTCTTTTCACAGTTGTAGTAATATTCTTCCTTTCATAAAACAAAATTGTTTTTGTTGTATTTTACGTTGGATTCGTTTTGTAAGTTTGGTTCCGAAAGCTTTCTTGTTGAACTGAAATCTTCTTGAACTACTGCGTTGCTCAGAACTGCGAAGGAGTGCGAGAAAAGAGATATCAGTCCCTCTTAAACTTTAGGAATTCCTATCTATTTCCGCAAATATGCTTGGGATTTGTGTCGGAGAGGTTTCAAGTGCGCTTGCGCGTAGCCTGTGTGCAGACTTTATTTCACTGCGAATGAGGCCAAAGGATCACCTTAAATGTAAAGTTATATCAATGTACCAGCATACATTGATACTGTACAACCGAATCCTGGACAGCATGCAAGAGGTAACTCATGTATGTAAAAAGAGGCAAGAGTCTTGCGGAACACCAATTTTCATTTTTCAGTTTCAGAATCTACACCATTTACTCGACAAAATTGTTGGGATTTAAACCATGTAGACGTTCTCTACTGAACACCATAATTCTTCAAGGTTTTTCAGGTGAATGTTGTGGTCAACCGTATCAAATGCCTTTTTAGGTCAGTAAATATCAAACCCACAAGCTTACCAAGATCCCACACGCTCGCTGTACTAGTCGTCAGTATTTTTAAGTAGCCAAGTCACTGTGGAGTATGTAGTGCCCTACATCCAGATTGGTCTGGAAATTAGAAACCATTCATTAGAAGATCCTTGATTTCAAAGAGCTTTGGATTGAAATAACAGGTAATACCGAAATTTGGCGACAGTGTGTTTTTACAGCTATATTTTCTTCTTTAAAAATTAGAAGCATCCCTGCTAATTTCCAGTATTCAGTCCAGTATTATGGGTGACGTTCACCAATTAAGCAAAATAAGTGGTTCATAGCATCAAAAATATCTTTCTTGTGTACAATTTCTGTGGCAAAGTCCAGAAGAATGCATTTTTTAAAACGAAGTACCAGGTTTTTGTGAGGAAATACTACAGGAATGAATTCATGCGTTTTCCTTTGATTTTCGAGTATTTTTATTTTTTTAATTACCTTGGTGTATTGTGCAATATTTGACAAAAAGCAGCGCAAGTTTTTCCTTGCAAGTTTATTGAAAATCTGTGTCTTCTTTACAAAAGAACTTTACACCTTGAAGGAAAACACAAAGAGTTGTAGGAAGCGACTTAACTTGAATAATTTATGAAGAAACTCTTTCGAATGAACCACCTGCGTAAAAACGTTTTTAATCATGAAAATTGAGGGAAATGTTTCATGCATTTCATGTATGATTCTAATAAACCTGCTGTCGTTTCGACGAACGAGAAGAAAGTGAGATACTAGTTTATGAGTTGGTTTATTTTCTGTGTGACGAAACCATTCATTGTATAGAGTGTTTTGGGTGAGCGTTTTGAAAAGTAAAAACTGTTCATTTTACATATTTCATGTGTGTAATATTGATTTGTATTTTGACTGGAGTTTGTCAGTCGTTGAGACGAAGAAATGTGTTTTTCGAGATACGGTAAGAGCAAGGGCCACCAAGAAGATATGGAGGCCCTGAGGAAAAACGGCTACGCTCTTTATTTTGAAACTGCGCCTTCCTTGCAGTCTTTAAAAATTGCAAAGTTTTCACGAATTTGATTTTCCAAGCTCTAAAATGTTAAAATATTTGTAATCTCTCGGCCTCATTTTTTGGAAAGAAAAGATAAAAAATTATTATGTAAACGATGTTTTGGGGATGGTGCATCACGGGTTTACAATTTGAACCTCGATGTTCTTATAAGGTGTGTTGTTATAGAAAAAAAAGAGTATGTACCTGTATTTTGTATAGTCTTGTTTTCTCGAAAACTCTAACGAGTCTAACGAATTTTCATTTCCCTTGAGAGTTTGAGTAGCGGAGTTCAACTGTGTTTTGCACATCTCTGTTGGAGCTTTCATTGTTGATTTAGCTTTCTCCGACACTCGCTATTCCTAACAAATGTCCATTCCTTTTCAGAGTTCGAGATGATGGGGGTATATAGAAAGTGTTTTATATATGGTTAAATTAACAACGCTTGCTGTGATATTTTGAAATTACGCCTGCTTTCAAACTAAAGTGATATGACTTTGTAATATACGAAATTAATTCAGCATAAGCAGGCAATGATAATTTAAAGGCAATGATAATTTGCACTCTCAGGCAATGATAATTTAAAGCAATTGATTAATTAATTAGAACCCCCCCCCCTCTCCAATTGGAACGGCTTCCGACGCCACTGTATCAGTGAGACTAACTCCGTGCAAATTTATTTTAAGGGAATTTTTTATATTTTAGGGTCAGCGAGCCAAGTATATAATTTGACTCCTTGTACGTTACCTAATGGGAGCCCACCGCTCAGCGTCAAGTTTCGCAAAGCTGTTAAAATTAAATCTGGAGTTGTGACGTATAGTCCTAGCAAGTCGGATGGCCTCATTTCAGTTGCCTTAAATGACGACAGCATGGCTACGAAAGACACGACTAAAAGTTTGTATCATGTGACTGGTATGAGTTGCTCTTCGTGCGTTGCAAAGATTGAGAGAGAAATATCCAAGAAACAAGGTGCGTGTTACATTTTTGATTTATTACATTAGAATTACATCAAGTATTCGTATTCACTAATTTACTCTAGGCTAGTTGAATTGAATTGTATTAAACATTTTTACGACTAGCTACTTAATTTAATCATACAAGAAAAAGTGGAAAAAAGAAGGACAGCTGCAACAACGTTTTGTCGCACCAATCGAATTGCAGAAGCTAAAAATGGATTGATTTGATAGGCTAACTCGAACTTTTTTTGAAGCAAGGCTGAGCTAAACAATGGAGAACAATGGTAATGTTTGCTGACTTAGCAAAACGAGGCGAACTTTTATGTCAAACTTTTTTCTTGTTTGATTTCCAGTGCCTTGTTCACAAAGTGACGGGTGTAGCCAATCTGTAGACTTGCTTTGACATATTACACGAGTTCCTGTTTCCCTGTGTTCCTTAGGATTGGACGTCACTTTTTGTTTTACTATATATTAAGTTTTCACGCTGTCGTATTCAGAATTTTCAGGTAGTTTAAAGGCCACCTCAGGTATATATTGATGATTGTGATTAATTTAAAGTCTTTCCAAGATCACAACAACGCTTTTTTTAATACACACTTTTTGAATCATATGATAAAATATAAAGTTATTAAATGTAAAGTTACATGAATATTGAAAGCATAATTTTTTAATTGTTTTAGAGGATTGTTACAACAACGCCTATTATATTTATAGTTTCTATAGTTTCTATAATTTCAAAACTTATCTGTGGAAATAATGTAAACATTTAATTTTGTTTTGTTTCTTATTATAACATATCCTGTCCCACAAAGCAATTTTTACAAACATCTTTAGGAATTTGCTCTCGTTTTTTACGCTTGGGTGTGCAGCATTTAACAGATATCAGTATGTTTTGTTTTCAACATTCTTCCTGCGGCGAATGCACATCCCAGGGTGGTGACAATCAAATTTTATTCATTAGAGACACATGTTGCTTGGGTGATGATTTAATAAAATAAGTCTCTATTCTTTTTTTTGAATAATAAAAATCATATGCAAGGAGTGGGATACATCTAAAAGGAGGAACGAGGAACCGAGGAACAGAAGATAGTTTTTCAGATAACCCAGTACATAATTAAATATAATGTTTTCTTATGTACGTATTATCTGCTTTACATTGCTGTTTTCTTTTAAGATTCTAAATATTTTATATCATTGTTTTCTTTATAACCTTCAGACAAACAAATTTTTTTTGGAAATTTGGTTGTTTTTGCTCTAGTTTCTGGTAAACTGCTTGTGTTGAAGGCCAAATTGGACACACAGAGAACGGTTTAAATAGCAAATAATATCTGGCAATGGTTGCCTGCATGTGGTCTGACTAAAAGTTGAAATACATCTCAAAATACAAAGAAACTGCTCGCGTATAAGAAATTGTAGTAGACTGCAGAAAATTAAGAACCTACTTCTAAAGGTCAATTCGCAGTTACCAAACAAACGGTTTTAGATGGAAAATGGATTTTTGTTTCAAATGTGCCCACCCGGGGGATTCCTCTTCTCGTGGTTATTTGAATAAACAAACAAATCCCAATCTGAAGTAATGCTAGTAGATATTAATAATTCCAACTAATTGTTCTTTAAGATGTAGGATGAAACTGAAATTTCTGAGTAAGTAAATAAATGGCTCAAAAAATATGGGAAAAGGGCTTTTGAATGATCAGCATTTGACCTTTTTGTGATAAACCTTTTGGAGATTTTCAAAATCTGACACCCTTTTAAAGATTATAGTTTTTCGAGTTTCCTCTCAAAGTGTAGCCAGTTCTCACCATTCTGACATTGGTTTTTTGTAATCACGAGATGCTCTTTTCAGAAATGTGCTTTGGTGTTTCATACGACTGGCAGCTCTCGCGTTCCCCTTTTTAGAGATTTTAAGGAAACCATTCTTTAAAACAGTACAATTTGTAAACGATAAGCCAAAACGATTTGAATTTCGTATTTATTATGTTTCAGATGCAAAATTATTTTCTGGTATTAAAGTTGATTTTATAGGGCCCACCACTCCCGCGCTCCCCTATTTGGAGGTCCCCTGTTCTCCATTCCTTCTTTTAGAGATAGTCGCGAGGAGTTGTTTAATTTTGTCGTTTGGCTTCGAGAAAGCATGGATTTTTGCATGGGTTTGAATTCATTGGTAAGTTTTAAACTATTAATTGTTGGCCATGTTACGGTTCCATTGTTTTCAGCAATTTTTGAGACCGGTTTTCAACAGAAAATATTTCAAAATATTTCATGAAAACCTGTAAGAGACTTGGAAATTTGTTTTGATTTTGAAGTTTAGATTTAAATCTTATAGATAGAAGTCTAGATATTCAGTACCAAAAGAATGCCTATTGACCTTATACGACTCCCTCGTAACGTCTGAAATAGGTTATGAGCTTGAAGTTTATGATGTAGCTACAACAAAGAAAATAAACAAACTTCTAGTCCTACAATTCTTAATTCACCATGTGCATTTTTAAAAATACTCCTTGCCCGAAGTGTTTCAAAATTATTTTAAAACAAATGAAAACTCACATAAATATGAAACTAGACATAAATTAAACTATAGAATTCTCGAATCTTGTAAAAAACTGCACTGTACAAAACATTGGTGCTCGCATGTGGAATAACCTCTCTCCCTCTTTATAATCAACCTCTGCGAATTATTATAACCAGGAAGACTAACATATTAACAATACTAACCACACTAATTTTTACTAACATTTTATGTGTCTTGCTGTTAAACCTTTGGCTTTGTATTAGCATATATATGTATTAAGTTGTATCTTTTAAATTTTTATTTGCGGCCTAGGCTAGATAAGCTCCGTATAATATAATTGAATTGAATTGAATTGAATTGAATTGAATTGAAATTTAATAGCATAGCACAAGATCTGTCCTTTCAGCAAGAAGGATGGAGAATCTGCTATTTATAATGTCTGTACAACTGTTCCAAAGTCATGGCTAGTTTTTTTTAGAAATGTGCAAACCAAATCTTAAAATTCTGCAAAATTCACAAAAACCTGACTAAATGTGGGAGCGGAAAATGATCTTTTTGTCAGTGGCGCATACATTTTCCCGCTATGCTGAAGCAACGTCAGCCAGAGTTTCACTTTGTTCTCGAGGGATAATCGCTTTGAAACCAGTGCCTCAATTGAACTATTGTTACGAAATTCCCCTCTGTTTGCCTGTGCACGTATTAACCTGGTTTTTGTCATTTGACACTGCTTACACGAAATTACATGCTTCTATCTTTTATCTCACGTGCTTCAAGGGACGAAATACGGAAGTATATATTTTTTATGTTTCCTGGAAATAGTTTGAAAGACATTAGATCTTGCCATTAGTTCCTTATTACTTCCTGCATAAAATTGCGGATATTTCTGGTGAAGTTGGTTCAAGAATATTTCTTTGCTTCGTCTGTTAGCAGTAGTCTGTAATAAATTGTAGTTCTTTATGATATAGTATTGTTATTATCATTTTCAGGCATTCGATCTGTGTTGGTTAGTTTGCTAGCACAAAAGGCAGAGGTTGTTTACTCAAAAGAAGAGACGAACGAGCAACAAATTAAAGATTTTATCAAAGATCTCGGATTTGGTGCTGAAATACTCGATTCATCAGCTGGGGAAAATATTGTTGAAATTCTGGTAAGTGTTGTTATTTACCAAAATACGCATGACGCAGCTCATGCTTAAGCTGCATTCCCCAGAGAAATATTTTCAAAAGCCGTATGCCGCACACAAATAATGGTCAAAGCAAGCCTGGTCTTCATAAATCACAATTCATTGTAATCCACCGGCGACTAATGAAATTTAGAATCGGTTTTACAATGAATTAAAATTTATGAAAACCGGGCCTTAAAGAATTGCAAATATCTTCCATTCTTTACACAGAAAAAATAATTCGAGTCAAATTATTTGTTTCCGGAAATATGAAATAACAGTCCCCTGAGAGCCCCTGATAACAGTGCATGCTGGCGCGGCTCTTGGGGAATGTAATAAACTGTTTTCATCTCCAAGTAGTCTGTAAACTGGTGCTCGCAATATTCTTGAAGAGCCCCTAATAACAGTGCATGCTGGCGCGGCTCTTGGGGAATGTAATAAACTGTTTTCATCTCCAAGAGGCATTCAAAGTATATGAAATAAAGTCATTTTATTATTGATCGAACCGGGGTTGTCAATTAATCAATTAATTAATTAATCAATTAATTTCACCAGGTCAATTAATTTTAATTTCCTAACTTTAATTTCTTCATTTTAATTACTGTTTACCCAAGCGTTTTTGTGTATTGCTGCACTATTTTACAAAGAGTTCAAAAACGGAGATGCGTTGTGTACAAAAGTTGCTTTGAATCTTGTTATATTAAGCCCCGGCCAAACGACTAGATTTTTCACTAGACTTTTTACTATACAGAAAATCTAGTAAAAAGTCTAGT
>JAYJMH010050958.1:0-13597 GCA_036873815.1 Phacellophora camtschatica | reverse complement strand
CTCTTGGAAAATTTCCCTAGGTTCTTGCTGCCCGTTCCTACCCTCGGTTCTTGCAAACGTTACCAACTGGCCTCAATAATTGTGGGTACTTTTAAAATTGATTGATCTTTTTTTTAAATTTAATTTATTTAAAAAACAACCAACCAGCACCAGAGCAGAGAGCAACAGCATCAACAGTCATGCATGAGTCAGTGAGTCAATATTAATAAATTCCAAGGTGGTTTTTTATAATTGAATATGGTAAGGCCTAATAATATAATAAGGGGCTTTTGACAAAGAGTTTTATTTTTATTGGGGCTTTATGCAGAAGAGTTTTTCATTGTTTTCATATAATTTATTAGAAAGAACAATCTGAATATAAATCTTAGAAAATTGGTATGCATGCAATGATTTTGTGTAGACTTGCCACAATTTGCAGACTGGCAATTTGCAGACTGGCATTAGGGATGTTACAGTTTGGATGATTATTGTACACATATGCCAAGGACAGTAAATAGATTTTTGTTTTTATAATTTAGGCGTACTAACTTGTCTGGATGGTTACATGAATATTGTCTTAGGCCAGACAGAAGAGTATTTAAATGGCCAGGTATGTGGAAATTGTAGTAGAATTACACACAAGTACGAATTTCTTGGTGTTTTTTGTTGTTGGCAAATCTAATATCATATCATACTGTATCATACATCATATAACTAAGCTATATGAAGATAAATGCTAAATGATTTGGTGAAAGTTGCTTTGGGATCAATAAAAGTATGAGGCTTAGATAAAACCAAACAATGCATTGGAGTGATATTTTAATGTTTAATTTAGCTTGGAGAATTGTTTAATTTGAGATATATTCAAACTTTTATTTTCAGTTGAAAAATAAATATGGAGATGCTTTTATTAGAGGAAATAATGGTAAGAAATGTGATATAAATATATAATTATATTGTCTATAGCATAATTAAATGCTACAAAATGTTTTCATTCTCTCACTTACAAATTGAACATAACACCATAGTGTTTGAATATTTGAATGGTTGATCTCATTGTTTTCTCCTCACAAATTTGAATAACATAACACCTCACAGCATTGTTTGAGTGGGGGCCTTAGGTTTCTGAGCTTAAAGAAATTGCATGCTCTATTTTTAAAGTTTTCATAAAAATTATTTTTGCAGATCAATCTGATAAATGTCTTATTGATATCTGTGCATTCAGATTCTTCCATATCGCGAAAAACATGGAAGTTCAAGTGACTAACTTGAATAATGTTTTTTGCAATATGAAAGACTCTAGTAGTGAATATATGTGAACAAAGACATTTAAAGATTAACTTGCAAAAACAATTTTACAAAACTAGAAATGGATGGTGCAATTATTTTATTTCAGCAACCTAAAACGGTCTAGGTACTATTCAAACAAAACCACAAGGTGTTAGTGCTATTCAGTTTTGCTGGGAAAAAACATTGAGATCAAACATTCAATGCTATGTTGAAACTAAACAAATTTTAGTTCATTTTCTGGTAATTTGGTACTAAGACAAGAAAAGGCAACACAATATTTGAGATTATTTTTAACTGTATATCAACTAAGAAATTTCCATCAGTTTAAGGTTACAAAGTGTTTAAATTGCAGTCTTTCAAGAAATTGGCAATTTGAATTGATTGATTGATTGTCAATCATTATTCAAGTCAGCTGACTGCACATGAATTTAAATATCATTGCAAAAGAAAATGATGTTTGAATATCTTAAATAGAAAATCTGTTGTAAAAATTGTGAGGTAAATTGTTTGCACTAACATATTCTGAGTAGCTGTTTTGTCATAAATTGGTGAACTTTTTTTCAATTTTTAGTTTTATACATCAGTACTCAAAAACAGAGGAAGATTCACACGTGATATTCTTTGAAACATTTCAAGGTATTATATTGTTGATTTGGTGGAATTAAAGAATGCCTTTCATTGAAGAGCATTCAACAGAGATGACTGCTAAAGGGAATCTGAAGATCACTCTGTTTGTTTTTAGTAAATAAATGAATAGTGGTTCATGTTGAGTGATCAAATGCCTGTTTTGTGTTGTAAATATACTTTTGTTTTTACATTGAAATAGAAAGTTAAACAAATATTCATATTCACAAATCTTGTTCTTCGTTTCTTTTTAAATAAAATCTTCGGGAATGTTCCATCAGGAATTTTGAAAATCAATATTTCCCAAACTTCTTTTTTATGATTTGATACTGAAGGAGCAAGCATAGCTGGTCAGCAGAAGCATTTTTAGTCTCAGATTTGTATGGAGTGGCCCAAAAGATTGAAACAAATTTGCTCTGTTTAGATGACTATGATTCCTGAAGTAATTAACTGATTTTCAAAATAACTTTTTCAACAGATTGGCAAAAGACTAAACTGTATCAATTTTGATCTTTTGTTTGATTCAACGATGAAGTTATCATATTGAAAAATTGATTGAAAACCAGCTCGATTTTATCTTTTAAAAGCTGTTTTAAGAAATTGTCCTAAAAGTCTGGTCGACGTTTTGTCGATGATACAAAGGGATATGATTTTTTGTCCTGGGAATACAAGCTAATGAAATTTAGAAACTCACAAAAATTCTCCCCTGAGACCTTTTCTTAAAATTTTAGCCAAATTATCAAGTTTTTATTCAAATTTTCTTTTGTGGTGAATTCTGATATAATTCAATAATGTAATTCAAGAAGGTGCAGGGAGAGCTTCTGGTTCATTAATTTGTTTTCCACATCAAATTATAGCCTTTTATTTCATTAAAAAAACGTCTTTATTAACTAAAATTTTTGACATGCTAACTTTTTTTTCAGAAGCCAAAATGAGATTGAAAATGCAGTTTAGTCTTTTGTCAATCTGTTGAAAAAAACATTTTGAGAATCGATTCATTAATTTGAGAATCATAGTCAATAAAAAGTGCAACTTATTTTTGGGCCACCCATTACTTGTAGCAACATGTAGAGTATGATTAAAAAGAAAACAAATGTTATTCTCAACTTGAAGAATCCTGAATTCAGTGCACTTTAATTTATTAAACTAATACTTTTTGTGGACACAAATATTTTTAAAAATCTTCTGAAGTAACAGTTTTTCTGCTGAAGCTTTTCTTAATTATTTTAGTAATTTATTTTAATAATTCAACACTATTTTAATGATTTATTCTTATTTAAGAGTAAATACATACAATTTAATAAATTCAATAATAATCATAAAATTGCTAGGTGTGACAATTGTAAGCAAATAAATATAAAATTCCTTGTAAATAAACTAATAATGCCAAGATAAAGATAAGCTAAACGTATCGGGCATAACCCTTCATCTATATCAATTTAATAAGTTGGTTGTCAAAAGTAATCTTTTTGTAACCTCTAAATCTACTTCATTTTCTAGTGTTGTTTTTGTAAATTCAATTTTTCCCTTTTTGCTTATTGATATATTTTGTTTATCGATTCTTGAAAAAGTTATATTCATTTGTAGTCGATTAGAAATACACTGAATTTTTTATAAAACCTTTTAGCATGATACTTTAACTTATAATAATCATCATCACATTGTGGCGTTTCATCGTGATATCGTCATAAAAATTGAAGATGATATTGAGTAGGGGACTATCAAATTAAGGGTTTAGCAAGAGTGGTTTAGACTCGATAACGTTTTACAAGATATAGGGATTTGGACTCGGAACAATTGCCAGAGCTCGATATCGCTTTATTTTCCACCATATCCTATCCTGTTTCATCACCCTCTCAACTCACACTAGTTGTGCGGAGGATATCAGTTGAAACGGAGGAGTGATACTACTAAATAACGACAAGGGCTTAGAAGTCAACCTCGTTCCCAGTGCTATCCCTAGGCACTTTAAAAGTGTTATCTTCAAAGAACTTTATTTTGTCATGTTACTACAAAATTTTACAGAATTACACTGCTCGTTTAGATTAAAAACGAGTCTATGAAAACTTTTAAAAATGCATGAGCTAAACTTAAAAATACTTTCTACCGAAATCTTAAAGATGCTTCCCATCGAAATCTATTTCGGATGCCTTAAATTTTGTCATTAATTACATTGATTGAAATGTTCTAAGTTCTTTCTTGGCTTTTTCTTTGTCTTTATTAATCAAAGTTTTATTTTCAAGAACCAAGTTAACTATTAATTATGTTCTCTACTTGGATGCAGTTTTTTTTGTCGTTCTTATGTTAAGAATTGGACTGAAATTCGTCGTTTTCTTCTATTTCGTCATCAAAGCTCAGCTTTATTGTTGGTATTGATGCTCTATCAATTGGATGCTGTTTTAGTTTTTCCTCTTCTTCTGCATCAATTTTTTCTTGGATTCTTCGTGCATCTGCAGTCGCATAGTCAACTGCAATTGCTCTTCCTGTCAGCCCTTCAAAAAGATCCACAACACCTTTACCTCGCTCTTCTCCTGCTGCGACGCGTTTTTCGATTCTTTTGTTAACTCTTGTTATGAACTCATCTGCCTCTTTGCCAGCTTTTTCTTCCAATTCGCCTTCTGAATCATCAGAACTCGCCCCCCGACGGACGGAACGCCGTTTGGCTTCTTTTTGCGAACATGCGGGAGATGGTTTTGATGGAGCATTTTCTGCAGGTGTTAAAGATCGTCGCCTGATCCCACTTCGAAGTCCTTCTGTTTCACTGACATTTAATTCATTTCCACTTCTCTGATTACCAGAGCTTTCGCCGTTCGTTGCACCAATGCAAGGCGGAGCTGCGGAAACCATAGCGACTGATCCCCGTCTTAAACCCTCTGTCACGTATCTTACATTTTGCGGAGTTTCGTCAACTTCAGGGGTTAGTTTCCTTGACATTTGATCATTTTGATTTGATACTGTGTTAATTTCGTTCGGTTTTCTGCACGGTGGCGCGACGGAAACAGCTGCAACGGAGCCTCGCCGGATGCCGCTTGTAACGTACCGCACGGGATCCGGAAATGAGTAAAGTTCTTCAGGAGAAGGATTTACTTCTGTTGCGCATGCTCCTTGCTGGTAATCTCCATCTTCATCATGTTCTTCTATGGATACATACAATGCAGGAGTTAGCGATTTTCTTCGTACCCCACTTGCCGGGTAATTTTGCATTGGTCCTGGTATTTTCATGGCATTTGTTTGGTTATCGGCTGTGTTTTCTTGGTTGCCAAATTTATCTGAAATTGCTCTCATGAAGTTAACCTTATCAAAAATACTACCCTTGCGGGGAGCTTTTTCCGGTATATTTTCAAAAGATCGTGTGATTATGTTGATATCTCCTGGAAGCATATTTTCATCCGTTGCAATGGTAGATTCTGCATTACATTCCTCGATTTCTTCTTCCATAAGCGTGCCATCGCCCAGCTGAATGCTTTGCCTGTGAAGCATTCTTGTATCATTCGTTGGGTAACTTTCACTGGCGTTTGATTTTTCCTCAGAGATTTCTGGGACTTCTTCTAATCCAATAGATCCACGCCTTATTCCACTGCGCAAAGCAGGCTCGGAACATGCGTCTTGCTCCCCAAGAAACTTTCGCTTTTTAACTGGCTCTGATTTGTGGCGATTTCCTACAGATGTTATATTCGACAGAAATTGCGAGATACTGGATCGCCTGGGAGGTTGTGGTGATGCTTCACACTCAAAGGACCGCGTAACAAGCAAAATTTCGTCTGGTGCAGGACTTGTTTCTGTTGTCACTACGTTATCTCCATATGCGACATCTTCATGGACTTCTGTTATGCTTTGGACACTGCCACGACGACTTCCATTTTTTGAATCTGTGGATAAGACAAGAAGTTTTGCTTTGTTGTTGTTTCCAATCATCTCGCATTGTACCGCCATATCTTTTGTGGATTCCATTTTTGTTTTGCAGTTTGGGCATTTCCAATGAAGTGATTCATTTTCATTAGTTGTTGGTTTCACAATGTGTTCTTCTTCCATTATTTGGCATTCATCTTCGTCTACTTCTTCTTGTTGTTGCTTTTTCAGCTTCATGATGAAGCAGATCAGAAAATATTATTTACGATTCTCCTTACTGTCTATTCTCTGAAACGAGATTAAATTAAATGACAATTATCACTGATTGTTAAAATTATAGAGTATTATGTGAAGCTTTTTCACATGCATAAGGCTATAAATAAAGACAGAAGAAAATCTCTCCTCACTCTCGTGAAATGTTATGTTAGCCATTCGTTTATTTTTCTCTTAGAACTCATAACTTGACCAGCAATATTAATAATTCCTCCACATAATATCCCACCTATCGATCCCTTCATTATTTCATTGATGAATTCTCTCTTCTCCACAAGTCATCATTAATTCTTTAATTGATTATTATATTATTTTGTCATTCATCAACGTTTTTACCTGAAATATCTAACAAGTATGAATCGATGCACCTGTTTTGTATTGACAATTGACTAACCATGCTTTCATTGCTTCTGTGAGTATCTAAGTTATCTCTTGAAAGATCTATCTTCGTGTTTTTGCGGAATGTTGCATATAGTTATCATGAAGAAAACCCACATAAACAAATCTAATGTTTTCAAGCGAGCTTGTTATCGTAGTAACGATATCGCACAAAGATTATAATGAAAATCTCAAAATAGTTTTTAAATTTAGAAACAATAATAATCAATTAATTATCTTAAATTTTAAAAATATCAGAGGCTCAAAATGGAAGTCTTTGCTCTTCCTTTAACTTTTTTGATTTTGAAAATTCGTTCACTGGCATTTGCATGCTTTCAATTTCTTGAAAAGACAAAAAGGTAGTCTTTAGAACAAAAACATTTATTATTGTCTGCAATAACGTCATAAATCAAGATGAATGCTCAAAACAGTTGTCCGTCACTTACCAATAGTGAGTCCCTCTGGGTCTTGACCTTTCGTATCTCTTATTTTAGTTTATGATCAAAATTGCAATGATCATTATATCATTTATTGCCACAAGATATTCCCACCCTTGTTTGTTTACCTATTTGTACCTTTTCATGCTTTCGTTACTGCTAGCGCTGCAGCATATTGGGTTTGTTCCAGTTTTTGTGTGATAGCTAGGCCCATATTTGGATCATGTTTGTTGTCGATAACGTCACCATAACCAAGGTGAGGTCTCACTTGGCAGTTTGTAAATTTGGTCTAATACACCTCTAGAAATATATCATGCAAATGCCACGCCTTTCTTTTTGCTTTAAGAATCGTTTCTTTAATATGACTTGAAAATCCCGTTTAGAGTAAAATATTTACCCCAGATGCTTTTTGTTCTTCCTTTCTGGATACTTTATCATTTCATAGATTTAGTTGATAAAATTTAGTTGACACTATCTTCTCAGTACATATTTAGTTGGTACAAGTCAGTATGATGCAAGCATTCATACTTTATAGATATGATGCAAGCATTCATTACTTGATATACAGTAAGGCCCCAAAAACTGATTTTTCTGATTGGGTTCTATTGCTTAAATTATTTGCAAGTGTTTTCCTATTCTTGTTTTTCGGAGACAAGGGGCCTAGAAGTTTCTTAGCAGTGGTTCCTCGTATGCGGGACCTCACTGTATTTATTTTATATATACTTGATGTACATACCTTGACACTTCTTTTCAACTATTCTTTCTTATGAACACTTAATTTTACCAAGCCAATTTTATTTCACACATGAACCTGCAATTTACCATTATATTAATGTTATATTTGCGCATTTGTTTTCTTAATAAACCACATGAAACGATTCTTAATTAATGAATTGCACAAAGCTAATTAATTCTTTGTTAAACGTAAACATTTTCTCACGAGCCACCAGTCCGAAAACTCAGTTTAAGTTAGGAAAATCGGTTGTATATAGAACTGTGACGTGAGACTTTGCTTGTGCAAAATCTAACATATCTTTCTGGAGTTCAGATTCATTGCCAGAGACGTAGAAACCGGGGACCATTTGGGGCACGTGCCCCCTCTCTAGAGTCGTGCCCCCTCAAGAAGGTAGAATGGCAATTGACTTTAATCTTTAATCTTTAATTTTCAAGCTAATTTAAGTAAGTAAGTAAGTTTTATTCGCCACAGAATTAAAAGTTTACAATTTAAAATTTAAATAAAAGGATAAAATGTTACACAAATTCGTAAATTAAAAAAAAATCAATAAGAAACAAATACATAAAAACAAATTTAAAAACTCACACCCCTAAACTAGAGTGGCAGGGATAGCACTAAAAGATCGAAAAGATCTTGATTCCATAATGGCCCCCTTAGAGGTATGTCGTGAACAAGAAAAATAAAATAAAATAACAATCCTAAATACATTAAAAACTATAATAAAGTATAGATATATCGTTTGTGGTGGATATTAATTGTAGATAGAAACACTGTCTTGTTTTTTTTGTACGCTTTGCATGAAACTATTTTCGATTTTATGTTTGAAAATATTAAAATGTGTAAATATTATATTATTATTATTTTTTGGGTCGAACCAGAATCAACTATGTTCAAGCAATTTTTCAATATATCAAGCCAACAAACTAAAATAGGTAGCAGAAAATTACAAAAATTGGGGCAGGTAATGAGAAACATTTTATTAAAATCTTTGAGATACTTTTCTTTCTTTCATTTCTCCACCCCAATTGTCTTCTGGTGCCCTCTCAAAGAACATCCGCGCATGCGCAGCACGTGGATTTACGAATTCATCTGCCATGCAAAAATGGCGAATTTTAACGCGAAAGCTTTCGAGAAAAAATTAAATGGAATGGATCTTTCGCAAACGAGCGTGCAGACAGTAGCTTTATGGATTATACATCACAAGCAAAATATCAAAGATGTAGTTACAGTATGGGTTGACATGATGAGAAAAGGTAATGTATGACAAAGATGACTGGTGTTGAGTTTGGGGTTTCAAAGCGTTTGTTTTTGCTGCTGGCCTGCTGGGTGTTCTGCGCGGTTAATGACTTATCTGAGGACATCTTTGGCAAACAACATGAACGTATTTTATTGTGATAAACTTCAGCCTTCAATCGAATAAAAATTTCTTTGAAAACGGGGTTTAGAATTGTGCTAAAATTGCTTGTTTGAGGGGAGGAGATGGTACAAGAATTATTGTAAACATAAATAGGTCAGCAGCAGAACAAACTCTTCTATACCTGCTGCGCTCAGTTTAAACTTCATCGCAGCAGCTATCCTTTTCAAAACGAATTTCTTCAATTGAGGGATCTTGAATCATATTTCAATCACTGAAAAAATTTTCTTGGAAAACGACCAAACCAGCATTTAAATATATCTAATAACCTATTTATGTTTTTTTGAAAACAATAAAATAATTTGATACAGTAACTACCTTTGAAAAACAGTGAACGACAAAATAAAATATTCTGAATGGTAAATTGAATATTGCACCAACAGCTTTAATTATTAGGCACAAGCGCACAAAACCATTAATAGACATCTGTTACTTTGAAAAACAATGCGCATATTTTGCATGCATTTCTGATATTTTCCAACCTGGCCCTTTAGTTTCAGCTGGTTTTTTGTTTATTTATAATGCTCCCTAAATTCAAGTGCAATGAAATTATTTGTCAGTATGAATTCTTGAAGTGGCACGCACTGCCATACTTTTCAGTCTGGTACATTTATCAGAGTGATTCTTATGTTGTGCACACATGTAAGGATTATTGTTTTATAAACAAAACATTCATTATGTAACCAATTTTGATTGGATGGAAAAGATAAAATACATTATGTGCACACAGCCAAGTAATTAGTTTGGTATGTATGGGGACCAACTAAGAATAAAACAGTAAAACACAAAAATATCAATGTTAGATTGAATTTTTGCAAATCTCATAAACAATGTGACTCTCATAGACTGCTATCTGAGTGAACCAAATCTTGCAAAGCATGCTAGTGTATGGTCAGTCTATAAATTCTTGGTAATACTCTCTTGTGTCATACTTCATTTTTTTTTAATAACTTTATTATTATTTTTATATACTATTTATTTTATTTAAAAAAATTATTTTTACTATTTTATTGCTTCATTTTTAGTGAAGACTGATAGAAAGCTGGTCTTGTTTTACCTGGCAAATGATGTTGTACAGAATAGCAGAAAAAAGTCAAAAGATTTTGTTACTTTTTTTGGGAAAGCTCTGAAGGAGACAATAATTCTTTTAAAGTAAGTTTCATTATTTGATATTATGTCTGCAAGATTATTGTCATTATTTTGCCTATTTTCTGTAGTCTGACTAATTTGTGTTGCAGATTGTTTTATTTGGTGTTTGTATGATGTTTATCAATTTTACAATTTTAGTGACAAACGGATAAATAGTCAAGTTGAAAGAGTATTGAAAATTTGGGAAGAAAGAAGAGTTTATGAAAAAGAATTTGTTGACAAGTTGCGATCTTTACACAGTATGTTTATTTTTGTTGTTGTTTGCTTGTTTTTCACTGTGATCGTTTTTGAAAGGTACACAACACATTGAGGGCTTTTGGAATGATGCTTTCATCATCATCAGAGTGTATTTTTATGTATTTTTATGTATGTCTTTCTTATTTTTTGGCTAGTTTCACCCTGATGTTATTGCTCTTATTGCCCTTTAAAAATTTTTGTTATGCATTTGTGTGGTCACATTTAAACAGATGCTTTCAATTGGGAGTGATCTGTCATGAAAAAATTATTTTATTATTGTTAGATGGAGGAAAGAAAGAGAAAATAAAGTCTTCGGATTTGAAGAAAGAACCTGAAAAAACAGCTGAGAAAATAATGAAGCCCAAGATTCCAATCAAGCCACTTCCAGTTGATTTTAAGGTATATTTTGTTATTGAGATACACTTGTTTCCTTCTTGAAAGGTTACATGCTAGAGTGCAAGTTTTGTGCTAAATTGCAAGATTACATGCTGGATTGTAAGGTTACAAAAGAAATTTTACATGCTAGACTTCAAGGGTGTCCAAAAATTCAAAAACTGCAAGCCGATCCTTTTGAAAATTAAAAATGTTCACATTTGAAATGTAAAATTGCTTGTTTGTTATTTGATTTTAGGAAAGTTAATTGTAAAATGAACTCTACATGAGAAATCACATCTAAGTAGAATAAGGATTTCATTATATCCCTGCTATTGAGAAACTGTAAATCAGAAAGTGAGGCTCAAAACCTTTAGGAGAACAATTGAAGAACAATATAATGATTTGATAAACAATAAGGCTAAAGCCAAACATCCAGTCTCTTAATAGCAGGATCTACTGTATCAATGAATCAAAATTGAATTGAATTACTGCTAGTGATCTCATAAAGGAAGGAGGTTGCTCCACTGATTCTTAAATTGACCAAGTGAATTTGCTGAATTCTGTTTTTTATGATCATAACTGGGGACTGTTGTTGCTGTTTCTGTAATTTTGAATAACTGGAGCACTGAAATGACGAAATATTCTTATTTTTATCAATATCTATTTCATTTGCAGATGTCAAATGTTATGAATATGATTATGAACATGAAAGAGCTTGAAAGTGAAATTAGTACACAAGACAGTCAAATGGCTTCACTGAAGGTTGATGCATCAGATTTAGAAGCTGTCAAACAAGTTAAAGGTATACTGTGTAGGATTTTTAATAGATTTTTAACAACCACTATTTTAGGTAAAGTTTAGTTTTTGTTTGATTTGCAAACTTACATGATTTTAAAAATTTTACAATAATGTTGCTAGACTAAATTATTGGTGAATATGAGATTAATGATTTGTTTTCGTGTGCATTTCAATGAAAAGTTACAACACACTTCTACTAATGACTGATGTCTATCCCATCCCCATGCTCATTGCATAAACGAAGCTACCAGGTGATCCAAAGAATCTCAATTTACAGGGCTATAGCTAAAAAACCGTGGTACTACAAATCTCTAACTGTGCACAAAGCAATGTCTGCAGAGCGAACTTAGATAGAGTTTGGGATTTTAAGGTGACTTTGGAGTTTAAAATTGGAAATTATCAAACTCTCAAATTGATAGAGGAGCAAACAGGTTGTTTTATTGTCAACAGGTGGACTGGAAATGAGTCTTGTTCCATTAAATTGACTCATAAGCTCACAAATAAGGGGAATTTTAATGTCGAATTTTGGACATGGAAATTTAACCACAGATGGCTGGGTGATATCCCAAACTCTATGTTTGCCCTCCAGCATCGTTTTGAGCCTAATTTGAGATCTGTAGCCTCACAGATTTTGAGCTACAACCATGCAAATGGGGATAGTTTTTTATAGTCAGGTATACAGAACAATATTTTAAGAACATTAAATACAATAAAATAGACTTAAAAAGAAAAGGCTGATATACGGTTTCAAAAGGCCCAATTTTATGAAATGAGATATTAGTAAAGTGATCTCATCAATTATAGATCAGTGTTATTGAGATCTGATATCATGGGGGAGGGGGT
The DNA here is from genome assembly GCA_036873815.1 of Phacellophora camtschatica. Taxonomy (NCBI): domain Eukaryota; kingdom Metazoa; phylum Cnidaria; class Scyphozoa; order Semaeostomeae; family Ulmaridae; genus Phacellophora; species Phacellophora camtschatica. The sequence continues at coordinate 1,215 of JAYJMH010050958.1, read as the reverse complement.
GGTATTCCAAAAAGCTGATTGGAAATGTTAATATGATAAACTAGAAGCGATAATTCATTTATGAACTGTCAGAAAATAACATTTGAACAAATCTTTAATCATCAGAATTTAAGATTTTGAGTTTTCATGTTTAAAGAAATATATCAAAATGTTTTAAATTGCAATCCTTTTTTTCAGATCGATCAGGTGTAAATAGATTTGTAAAAGAATTTGAAGAGTCAAATGAGAAATTAGATGTTTATTGCAACACGCTGAGTAGATCTATCAACGACAAAAGGTCACTTATTGATATGTTACACCACAGCGAGAACTATTACGATGCTGCTTATGAGGAAGCGAAAGTTATTGTTCATGTAAGTGCAAATTACTGAAATTAAAATTTCATATGTTTTGTTTTGCAAGGGATAACTTTGATGTATGCCAGGGACAAATGTTAGCATCAAACATATTGTTGAATTTATCTTCTTTTGCGTCATTTCCGTTGTTTAATTTTTACAATCATTTTTTCGTAGGCATACAAAACATTTGGAAGCAGACTTACTTCCATGAAACGAAAAGTAGATTCAAAAGTAAAGAAACTGAAAAGACAATGGGAGGAAAAGCAAAAGGAAATGGAAGAACAGAAAAATTCGAAACATGAGTATGAATTAGAACCAATTTCAGATGCAGAAGAACCAAGTGAGTTCCAGGGAATTGGGGATCTCTTGCAGTCTGGTATGAGATCATTGGCGAAAAAGAAAAGGAACGAGCTGTACCGGCCAGAAGATCCAACCATCGATAACATTGATGTGTTAGACATGGATCTTGGCAGTGACTCTGGTGGTGGTGGTGGTACTCCTGATGGTCCTCTTTACGATCCAAGCAGTGTACTCTATGATCCAAGTGATTCTGTAAAAGACACGGGGGATGCCTCACAAGAAAGTGGTGATGGACGATCTTCCTCAGCTTCTAAGATCAGCATTCCAAATCCTGAAGATGTATTTAAAAACATTGTTGGACAAGGCAATTCACTCCAACCTATGGGGATTTTGATTGATGGGAAACTGCAAACTGTTAGTTTGGCTGATGGTAAGTTGGATTATATTCCGCTTAAATTTTTATAGAGCTTTTATATATATATATATATTTTATATACATTTATATATATATAAAATCAGTATATTGATTTGTCCGTGGTAAAAGTGCTCAATACATATAAGTAGAGCGTAGTATACA
>JAYJMH010050947.1:0-13599 GCA_036873815.1 Phacellophora camtschatica | reverse complement strand
AGTATGACCTTGGTGGGATTCGAACCCACGACCTTGCGGTTATGAGTCCGGCGCCTTAACCACTAGGCCATGCTTGCCTAGGAATGAATAATAACTATTTTTAATATTGTTTTATTTTTTTAAAGGCATTTTCTTCTTTGGCCGAAGCAGCATATGAAAATGCCCCATCATCTGAAGAGGAAGATCCTGATACATATATTCTCTCTGGAAAATTTAAATTTATTGCAGAAAAACTGATTGCCACAGCTGAAAGGTCTGTTTCTTTTATATCTGTACACATCCTCCTTTATCATTCACTTTTTGATCTTGGTTTTCTCCTAAGCGTTTACTGATATTAGAAATTTGATATTAAATTTCGGAGATGAATTATTTTGCTTTATATTGTATATATTGAGAACTATTTTTCACTAAAACATACTTCCATTTTGTGATGAAATAACTTTCCTTTATCAAGCATCAGTTTGTCTGTTTTTTGCCTAAAGTTACCAGTATTATAAATCCGATATTAAGTTTCGGACACGATTTATTCGATATCAGACATGATGTATATTATATATATTGGATATACTTTTTGTGTAAGTTGGGTTATATCTGTTAACAGATCAGATGCTAGTCAAAGTAACCTTCGCAGCTCTGCTTATGAAGCAGTCATGGAATTAATAAAGAACAGTCCCAAGGTAAATTTTATTTACTATATAATAATGACTTTTTTTGTGTGAATCAATTCTTTTATTTGTTAATTTTTATTATTTTGCTGTTACCAGGTTTTCTGTAATTGTTTTTTTTTTTAGGATTGTTATGACACAGTTTTGACAACTATTGGTGCTGTTTTGGACAGAATGTCACGAATTCTTCAATTGGAAGTAAGTTAACGGAAAAAATAGGTGCTGTTCCCTTAGGTGCTTGTTTGTTGAAAAAATAGGTGCTTGTTTGTTTAATTTTCAAACTTTTGATAGAAACATTAAATTTTCATACACAATGAATGGCTTTGCTTCTCATGAAGCCATATTCTTCTCACTGTTGAAATACAGTTGTTTTTTAAACCAAGACACAAATTCTTTTTTTACCTTTACATTTGAAGCAATTTTTTGTTGCTCAAAGTTTTCATATACTGGGAGGTACTTGAAACCCTTATTATGTTATGTAAGGGAAATGTAAGGGAAACCTTTGTTATGTTGTGTAAGGGAAGTCTTTATTATGCTATGTAAGCAAATATTTAAGGAAACCCTTGTTATGTTATGTAAACAAATATTAAGGGAAACCCTTGTTGTGTTATGGAAGGAAAATCTAAATGGATACATAATTGAATCAGCTGTCACTTGGTTTTATAATTTATTTTATTGTTATTTTTTGCAGAGTGCTGGGTCTAATTTAGGTGACCACAGTCAACATAATGATTTTAAATCACTTCTTTGTGCTGTGCTTCAGGTGAGTTATTATCCATAAATTTATTTAATGTTTCTGAAATTATCAAAAAACAACTTAATTTTTAACTTAGTTTTCTTGTTCCATTTATAAATTTATTTGCAGTTGTTTTTTTAATATGCAGAGTGGACTCAGGAAATTGAAGCCTGACGATGCAGTCCAAGTTGGTGATCCTGTGATGCAGGCATTATTGCAAATGCTGAGTGGCACAAAAGCAGGAGGAGTTCAAGAGGATGCCTTCATGGCATTAGGAACATTAATTGAAGGTATTTTGCTCTTTTACAATCTCGCATTCGTATGATGCCTTCATAGCATTAGGAACATTAATTGAAGGTCTTTTGTTCTGTTACAATGTCGAGCATTTTTTTATCCGTGGGATTGATTGCTATTCTTTAAAAAGTTTTAAACAGTTACATTTTATAACCAACTATTACAATGTTTAAATTTTTCGTTGAGGAATATTGCCTTTGGGAAACCTTCAATCATATTTGAGTATGCATTAAAATTTGTATGTATTTAGTATGTATTGGAATGCTTGGAAACATTATTATTGGTTCTTAGTTTCATTTACTTTTTTTGAAGGACTTGGAAACAAATTTACAAAGTACATGACTGTCTTCAAACCGTTTTTAATTGAAGGACTTGGCAACCGATTAGAATACCAGGTATATTTTTTCTTTAATTAATTTTCTATATTTTGAAATTTTGAAATTCTAAAATCCAGACGATCAGAATATCATTTTATGTTTTTTGCTCTTGCTCCACCCTGTTATGTAATGACATCATAGGCAATCAATTTATCGGCACTAAATGTCATACACACATTGTTAAGATCGCCATCAACTTTACTGTGATCATTGACGAGATTTGGCTGTGGCAGAAAATAACAATTATGATCAGTTTTTAGACTTTATACAAATGATATGAAAGTCTGGACAAAGTGAGATTTATTTCCTTTGTTGGTAAGCATGGTTCTTACTCTGAGATTATCATTAGTAAATAAGGCTAGAATCAACTAAAGCGTTTTTGCAAAATGAATTATTTGAGGATAAATATTTACATCAGTTGGAATAATTGTTGTAAGGAAAGTTCATAACCGTGAATTGAAAAAAAAGGATCGTTTCCTTCATGCTACAGCTTCCGAAAGGAATGTAAAACAAAAAAGTGTATAGCTTGTTGGCGCACAAACAAATTTGAAACTTGGTGGTATACAACCTTTCAAAAATCTTAATTGATTGATTGATTGATTGATTGATTGACAAATCAATCTTTGCTTCGACTGCAGCAATAATGTTGTTGTCATCGTCCTCCGTTGACCGATTCATTTCAGGTTTATTGTCACCCACCAATTTATATGATGTGACCGATATCCAACCTTGTCTTGCATTGTAAAAACACACACATTTTCTGGCAAAGTTTTTAGATTATGAAATTCGCATTTTAATACAACACAAAGACTTTCAGACCGAAGAGATTCATCACTCAGTGAAAACAAACTGGTTTCTACTTATTTGTGAATCAGTTGATTGTGAGCAAGTAAAATTTCAGATTTGCCGCGAAAAGGTTATGCGGACATATGAGCTTCGTCCACTTCTTCCTACCTCATTTATCCGTTTGTGTTTTATTTTTCTAGACTAGATTTCCATCCTCAAAACATTTCATAGTTTCATTCACATTTGAGGATGATTTTCATTTTTAGGTTTGCATTGCAGCCACAGGGGTTGTAGGAGATTTATGTCGTGCTCTTGCTGCCCAAATACTTCCACTATGTGACGAAATAATGACAAAATTTGCCGAAGGATTAGCTGTAGGTTTTCCGTTTTTATTTGCTTTTGAAAAACCGTTAAAAAAATATGTTGTGTATATTTTTGTAAAAATATTTTGTAAGTTTCATAGTTTTTATAATTGAATGGAGTCGTTAATCTCGCTAACTTTCTACTTTCCAAAACACATTTAAATCATTATGAAATTTAAACACAAAATAAAAATATAATTTCAAATATATTTGCAGGACCAAAGTGTGCACCGATCAGTAAAACCACATATTCTTTCAACATTTGGTGACATTGCTCTTGCTATTGGAATTGAATATCGCAAATACGCAGAACCTGTTCTTAGTCTCTTAGAACAGGCTGCATCAGCTCCTGTAGATAAGGTGAGCGTTGCTAAGTGAGCGTTGCCAAGTGAATGTTGCTAAGTGAGTGTTGCTAAGTGAGTGTTGCTAAGCCTAGTTTCTTTATTTTGGTAAATTTCCATAATGGCAGCCTTAGGCCTAATTCAGACGCCTTGCCAGAGTGTGCCGTTCTAGAAAAAATAGCTCTAGCATGGCACCGGCTCAATGTCTCGAAGCCAAATCTTGCCACAGCCAGTTTGCCACATCCAGAAATTTTCTGCCATGGCGTCTGAATTAGGCCATAGTTGCCATTTAACCCGTTGGTACAATGCAATTCTCTAATGGATTGAATTTCTTATGCAATTTTAGTCATCACTAGGACAATTCCTTATTCACTAAAATATGATGTCCATAAAATTTAAAACTGTTGATTTGGTATAATTACAGTTAAGGATTTTTTCAATTTTTAGAATGATTATGACATGATTGATTTTGTAAATGAACTGAGAGAATCGTGTTTGGAAGCATTTACTGGAATTGTACAGGGACTCAAGGGAGAAGATGAAAAAAACATTAGTCGTAAGTGAAATTTATATTGAGTCATTTAGTTCTATGAAGTTTTACTTGCGATTAGATGTTGTTACAAAATTAAATAGAAAAATGTAGGTTAGTAAAAAAAAAGAATAAAATGTATTGTAATGACTGATGTTATTTTTATAAGAAACAGCAATGTAACCAGGAGAAGAACTGATAAAGGGAAATAGGGTGCTAAATATTTTTGAATTTTAGTAATATTTTAAAAATCATTTAAATTATAGGCTTGGGATTTTCATTGCTTTAGTATTGGTTACATTTTAAGAGAAGTTTAATTTTGTTTTCAGCTGAAGTAAAAGCTGTAGAATCACACGTTGACAATATTTTGAAATTTATTGAAATCATTGCCCAAGACCCTGACAGAACAGATGCTTTAGTGGGATCATGCTGCGGTCTAATTGGAGATCTTTGCTCTGCTTTTGGTGCAGTTATGGTTCCAATTGTTGACAATCAAGTGTACCAAGATTTAATGCAAGAAGCCAGACGATCGAAAGTACAAAAGACAAAAACACTTGGAATATGGGCTTCAAGAACGCTGAGAAATCTAAAAAAGTAACAGGTACGATTTGTTTTTATATATTTATTTTGTATTCCGTAATAATAACACAAATGTGCTCAGGCAACTGTTTACCATAACTCAGCACCTTAGCACCAAGAACATTGCAAATTCGCAAGAAGAACAGGTGTGTACAATTTAATTTATTTTTGTAAAGATTGAGAATTATCCAGTCTTGACATGATTTTCCTTTTTCTTTGTTTTATTTCTTAAGCTAATATTTGCAGTAGGTATTTATTTTTTTTTTAATTTTAACGTGACGAACAGAGTGTCCTTTTATTTCGTAGGAAATGTAATACTTTTATAGTAATCTACATTGTCTGCTTTACTATTTACTTGTTTGATTAATGGGGAATTTTAGTTAAACAAGAAAATCAGGTCTTACGCAGTGGTTATTGGTAAATTGCAGTACTGGATATAAGGCAAAGTGAAATGTATTCTAAGAAATGTGGAGAGTGGCTAGGTTCTATAACAAGGCAGGTAGATTGCAGTACTGCATTCGAGGCAAAGTAAAATGTAACCCAAGAGATGTAAAGAGAGACTAGGTCACATAATAAGGTAGGTAAATTGCAGTACTGCATATAAGGGAAAGTGAACCTTTTTTCCAGAGATATAAGAGAGATATAATGGTGTTATCAATAATCACTGACCGACCTGAATACACTATAAAATATGATAAATGACATCTGCTATAATGTAATGCATCTTTGTATTAATTACAAAGTTTTAACAATGTAAACAACGATAATTCTCATTTCCCCATGGTATTAGTAAAAAAAGAAAGTATATCAAGTATCTATCTTCATATTTCAATTAGTCCATGTTTATTTAACATTAACCCATTATTAATCCATCAATTCCATTTTAAAGTAAAGTCAAGTTGTCCTGACATAAATTAAATTAGACTAACGTTTCGAAGCAAGCAATGTTTCATTTTTAGAACCCCCAAAACTACAAGTAAACAAAGTATGCTATTCAGAACAATACAAGGTTAACTAATGCTACTAGTGATACTTCTCAGGAATTAGAAAGAAGTATTTATATATAGTATTTATAGGTAGTGTTTATAAGTAAAAAATAATTAGAAAATGACCAAATTTAATTTAAAAAGACCAGCTACAGTGTCGTTATTGCGATTGCGATAACCTTTACCAACCTGTTGTTGCTGTTGCATTTTCCTGATCGATTTAGTATTGAAATTATTTTTTTTAATAAAATATATTTTGTTGTAGCATTCTCTGACTTATCAATTTATGTTTTGAGAAATTACTTGCTGTTCTACAAAATTAATTTTGAGTTTACTTTGTATTGTTGTGAAACCAGTTTAAAATTGTTCTTTGAAAAAGCTGGATATTATATAAAAATATCAATTCTATCAACTGTGAATGTGTTCAATTTTTATTTTTATGGCAAGTCTTCAAATATAATTGAGGTTACTTTATTTTTAGTTGCAATCATTTTTCTTTGCTTTTTCTGTTTTATTGTTAACTTTTTATTGAAAAGCACTGTGGTAGATTGTTTAACTTCTTTTAGCTTTGTTAAAAGCGATTACTGGCTGTTCTGTTTAGTTTTCTAACTGTTTCTATTTTATTTAAAATGACTTTTGAACATCTTAAGCAAAAACGAAAGAATTTTAATAAGCGTTTTGATAGAAAAAATCACTTTGCTGTGTACAAGAGATTAACGTACGAGAGAGCTTTTTTGTCCTCAACATTGGGACTTCATTCCTATCCACTTTTAGTAGCCAGGATGAAAATACTTTATGAAGTAAATTTAATGAGCTCTGCTCCACATCATCGTTAGAATTTTTTTGTCAATTGCAAGTTTGTTTTATGTCAATTGTAGTCCTTAACAATTAGTAGTTTTTAACTGTCGTCAGATTTTTACGTCTAATATCTGAAAGATGGCAGTGAGTTTTTTCTCGTTTACTAAACTTGTAAAATGGTTTTTTAGCCTTTCTATAATGAAGTTTGTTCGGTAATATAATGCAGTTTTTATGATGCAGTTTGTAGTATGTGCGAATTTAATTTTTGAAATCTGTTTGAAATGCAGTGTAGGTTCTGTGGTATAAATGCATGTTTTATTACTTCACTGATCGTTTTTTGATAAATTAAAATGTTGTTATCTTCATTGAAAGGAGGCCAATACGTTTTGATTTAGTTTAGTTGTCACGTATTATGCTCAGCAGGAATTAGATGACACGTGCTTTCTTATAACATGTTCGATTGTTTACACAATTTTGTAATTTAATCATTTAATTTTTCATCACTGATTTAGAAAAAAAACAGCGAATGAAATCAGCTTAAAATTTTGAAATAAATTATAATAAATTACTGAATGTTAGTTTAATGCTGTGTGTTTCATGGAAGTTTGGTTGCATGGAGTTTGATTCCAGTCGCCAAATGGATAAAATTGTGTTCACTTCTAGAACGACGAAATCTCTGAAACATGTGCATCTGTTTAACTTGTGTTGTTTTATATGAGGTGATGACGAAACTTTTATGACGAATATGATGTTGAAGAGATTCTAAATAACTGAATAATCTAACAAGGAAGTCGCTTCATTATTCTTATCAAGGCTCATATTTTGGTTTACTTTTAAGTTGAAAGACTTTTAGTTTCAAGGAATCATATCCCAAAAAGAAATCAAATGTTTGAAATTAAAAAAAGAAATTGTAAAGTTTATGTTCACGTATTGTAAGTGTAAATAATTTGTGGTGAAGATTTGCTGTCCACGTCACAGGAGAAAATCTTCGTATATTATTAAAATAATTATGGATTATCTAAATGCTCTTTGATTTATGTGGGTTAGCGATATGTTATGAATTGTTTCTCTCATTGGCACGTTTTACCTCATAATTCATTCATTGGGTGTATTTCGCTCTCAGCAGACATTTTTGCATTCCCTTGGATAATCTATTCACAAAAATCGTCTAACCCAAATCCCCCTGTATTCAATTAAGGTTGTTTTGATTCTGTTCTCTTTTCAGTTTCTTCACATTCTCGAAAACCGCGTCTGATTGCGTGTTACTGAACGGTGCACGGCATTTTTGTCATTTTTTATCATATTGCAAATATTCAGTAGGCCTATCTTCAATGTTCTTGAGCTGAACTGAACTTGAGGCACTGGAAAGGAACTAATTAATGCGTTTATTGCCATGTAGTTTTGTGGTTTTAATTTTAAAGGTTCTTCATTCGTTGGCATTGCTGTTTTTCAATGTTATACTTTTCTGAGGAATTATACTTTGTTTTTAATCGCGTGCATCTTTATAGTGCCACCTTAGTTCTAATTGGATGATAACTTATTAAATTGATTCAAATGTGTTATGTTTTTACATTACTTTTATTTGAGTAATAATGGTAATAATATTCCATACCTGATAACTAATTTCACAAAAAACAAATGCTCACAATGACCACCACCGTATAATCGTATAATGAATAAAATATGAAACCCACGTAACCAGTAATGTAGTGCCACTAAAATATCAAGGGGGGGGGGGGCTCCAATATGAAAATAACCCAAAACAATACCAAAAAGTAAAATTCAGTTGTTTTTAGGCATTAACAAGGGGGGCTAGCCCTCTAGCTCTGTCTGTAGCACTGCATATAACCCTGGTTAGTTTCTAATTCATCTATTTATTTGTCTACTTTTTACGGACAAGTAGACAATGACAGTATAGTATCGGTCAGTCTAGTTGTTTGTAAGCAGACGTAACCACACCGTGCAGACAGCAAATAGACCTAGCTGGGCTCACGAGGACATAATGTTTTGGATTCTTGATATAATTATTGTGAACTATCTTGGGGAGTGTAGGTAGGAATCTTACTCGACAAAACAATTATCGAAGTGTATGTTTTCAGAGCCTCATTGTCATACGTATATAATGCTCCTCCTCCATTTGTACGTGCATAAGCCTACGCCTGTGCACGCTTTCCTTGTGTCCTAACAATATATTTCACAAACTAAAGACTCTTGTTAGTTTTCTCTCTCGTGATGCCAAATAAATTCATTTTTAGTTAAGCAACTAATTTTTGGATTGATGGAATAATAAGCACTATGTTATGTGTGATTGTTTTTTATTCATTGTGTTTACTGATTGCCTGGTGCAGCCTGGTGGTGTGGTGGTGTGGTGCAACCTGGTGGTGTGGTTCTCTAATGTATTGTAATTTTTATATTACCCAAAATACTTCTGAAGAAGAGCTGAAGAACCTCTCGATAGCCTCTCATTATCATTTTGATTCATGACTACGTGTAACATTTCTTATATCATAGAAAAAATTGTTGTTAATGCAGTCAAGTAGAGCTGAATACATTTTAACGATTCCTTCTTGCAACCTTTTACATTTTAAAAATATAGTTTGTTCGTTAATCTTCTGGTTCTTGTTAGTATATTTGGTGAGCATCTTTTTATGCATGATCGTAATATTCTTCAAAGTGACTTGATGTGAATATACAATCAAATCAGCTCTATAATTCATTTAATGGTTCAACTTTTTGCATCTTCTGCGCGAATTTTCTTGTTCAGACTGTAATTTTTTCAGACTTTTCTGAACATTTCATTGATCACTGTGGATACGAAAGAAGATTCCCAGGGCAAATTCTGGGATTCCCTGTACAATAATGGCGATTCCGTTGACGACTTTTGCACAAACATTTAAATGAAAACAATACTTTTAACACAATAGACCAAAAGTTATGACAAGAGGCAAGGCCATATTTGGTTGTAACCTGACTTGACTGATATCAAGACCAAAGCTGGTTTCCTTTCAAATTAATTTATTTGCGATGAAAAGAAATGGCTGAATATTTTCAGCTGTGCAGTGAAAGTGCAGATAATTGCATGAGTCATAGATAAGCTGCCAGAATGCTTCATATTTGCTAGCTCCTTCGCATTCAACCACTCCTTTGCATTCCATCATTCCAACGCATTCCATCACTAAAATCTCCACAAGCCTCTTCAGGAATGAAAGAAATGAAGAAGGGCTGATGCAGCTGTTTGTAAAAAGCAATCAAATATGTCATGACACGCAAACTAGGAAATCATTTCAGTTCGTTGTAAAGGAAAACAATTTGAGAATTCAGTTAAATAGAGAATTCGTTTGAACTTGTTTTTCGAAACATGGATATTTCTTAACCATAAAGACAGAGACATCTTAAATTACTTTTTAGCATTTTGGCCGTAATAACCCATATAATAAATTTAAAGAGACGTTTCTCCAAAAATCAAGACAATAAATATGTACTTCAAGGCCTATCTGCATTGGAGCAGAACAATAGTTTTTAGCTGTAACCATTAAAATGAGTCATTCAAGGAAGTATACTATTTAAGGAAGTCTTCTATTAATGAAGTACTTATTTTATAATGTCCATTGCGGACGTAGTTATTTGAATGAGTTAACTTGGATATATTTTTATTTTTATTATCCAGAAATAAGGAAGTCAAGTTTTTATGACAAATTTGTTTCCTTCAATAACAGTATTGACATCATATTATAATGATAATCTCAAATGAAAAGAAACCACTAATCATATTAATACATGTTTCTTCGCCTTATGTATTTATCTTGTCTTATTTATTTCACAAGAAGATGTTGCTTTTTCTAAACTCAATTTCATTGTTAGTTTTTTGATGAGTTTTAGAAACTCTTTTCTTACATAATTTCAAACTCGCTGTTGGTTGTATTTTAATTTTTTTATTTTAATTTTTTAATTTCCTGTTGAATAAAAGGCAGAGAATACTTAATCTAAAAATCATTGCATAAATTATGCAGTTACAGAATATTAGATCAATTTAAAAAAATTGTTTTTCTCTTCAATATAAATAAATTTGATGGCATATTTAAGACCGTTTTACAAATTGTTCTACATCTAAATTGACTACTTTAGATTTATTTCACAGACAAAAGCAGATATTTGATCTTCTCTCCGTGACATTTGTCAAAAATATTGAAATTTTCCCTGCTGGATAATGACAAAGCCACAGCCTCATATCGAGTCTTATTAATGAACAATTGGCAGATAACGAAAACATCCACCGTTCATTAATACTTTTATTGTATTCTGTTTTTATAATGGGTCTTATAATGAATAGGATTTTAGATTATTTCCCCATAATCTGATTTATGGTAAGTCCGCAAAAAAGCTTGCATTAATATTACATTGCTTTTCTCACAATAATTTTACACTCACAGTTGAAAGAAATTACGCATGTTAGTAGCATGAATTCGCATACGTATTCAAATTTTTAACCGTCTTCATTTTTTGTTATTGTACTTATTGTCACTGTCAATAGCAACTGTTTATCATTGCAAGCACTGAACACATTCACCGAATCGTTGATCGATTTCATTTAGCTAAGCACGAAGAGATTAGAACCACCATACTGAAATCTTCTTATTTCAAGCATTTGCATAGATAAGATGCTCCTTGTAGAGTTCTTTTTGTTACAACAGCTCTCGGTGTTTATAAATACCCGCACCACCCAGGTCTGTCCTTTCTATTTTCATTGTTTTTTCACCAAACATTTCTTTATTCATTCTTTTAACGTTAACATTTGCTGATTGTGGTATACCATTGTTTTCCTTTATTTCGTTTGATCTCGGCACATGTCATTATTATTTCAAACTATTCATATCTTTTGACGTCAAATTCTCGATGTTGGAATTGCAGCCCAGAGGACGTTGGTTTAAGTTTTTCGTACCTCTATTGTTTTATTTTTATTGAAAAATTAAGGAGATTCAAATCGGAAATCTAAACATCGAAAGCGTTGGCCCCAAACATGGTAGTCATTTTCAGAAATAGGTAGATTTACGAGAACATTTATTCCAATTTTATTTTATAATAAAGCGTAGTGCTTTAGATTGGTGAGCTAATTCTCGCTTTAAACATTGTCAATTTGAAGATACCTTTTCGTTGAAACGCTACGATGCAAAACTCTTAAAATTATGTAATGCAATGAATAATACATATTCATATTTGCCAGAATCTTCCAAAAAAATTGTTCTGCTTTTCTCACAATCTCGTTAATATTTTATAGTGACTGCCTTCTACTTAAACGATTTTTTTGTTTTTAAAATGCATGCTTGCAAAATTTCATTGATCTTAACTTTTATGTTTTTTCATTTAATTATACACTTCTTCTTTTGGTACTATTCCAATTTTTAAAATGCTTGCTTTTCTATAATTTTACTTTTAGTAGTTTTTGTTATTCTATTTCGTTAATTTCAATTTTTAATGTTTTTAAATTATCCCATTATGTTTATGTTTTTGTCTTTCGAAAAGTTTACTTTATTCATTTAATACTTTCGCTGATGCAATTCTTGCATTGCCATAAATCCTCGAATTAGCCCCTCCCCCTCGATTAAGCCACTCCCCCTCGATTAAGCCCCATCCTTGAATTTTTTATTTCATTAAGCCTGTTATTTCACATTTTATTAGGTGAATTCTGTTTTTTCTGAATTTGAAGACTCTGACTTCGAATTAGCCCCCACCAAAAAGGCTTAAAATCAATTGGCCCCAGGGGGTTAATTCGAATATTTACGCCATTTAATTCGTTTTAGTCTTGGTATTTCTTTTTTATCTCCTGTTTCTAACTTATTTTAAAAATATATTTTTACTCTTTTAAGCTTTCTTTCTTTTTTATTCGATCAAATTTTTGTATTTCAATTTGTTTCTTTAAAGTAGGCAAGATTGCATTCATTAAACCGTATTTTGACACACTCATGTTTAACAATCGCAGCAATTCAACTGATATAAATATAATTTTAAAGGAAGCAATTTCTAAAAATTTTTGTTTATTCCATCAGAACATGTTATTTCTACAAATGTCTGTTTATTCCATCAGAACATGTTAGTTCAGTTTGTGCTGCTACTATTTTACAAACTTTTTATTTTGTTTGTTGTTAGCTTCCATTTATATATATTAGTTCTTTTCTCGGAGGAGGTACATTTAATTTAATTTAAGATTTAACATGTATTCATAAGAAATGTGTCTACAGGTTATTGACATTGGCCCTAAAAAAAATTACTGTGAAACATGTTTACTTATGGCATTAAAGACAGTTCTTACTTTGAAAAGCCGCTTTTAACGATGTTTCTTTCATTAGAAAATACATAGTCAGGGCCTAAAGATATGTGTTCACGAAACATGAAAGACCGCAAACTAAAGATCTATTTTATTGAAAAATTAAATCCTGTGCAAGTCAATTGGCTTTTAGGATTTTCTTACTGTACACTCTTAGGATTATGGAAGCGATCTTTGAAAACGGTTTCTCTTTTTCTTAATTTAACAACACAATTATGACATGATCCCAATCCATTTTATTATTATTATTATTTTTGTTGTATGTCATATCTTTCTGCTCAGTGTGACAGCTTCATTTGTTTTTATGACCTTTCAGTTTCTTCAATTTTTGAAAAGAATTGTTGTCCTTGAAGACCTGCAAAACTTAAAAACGTTTCATGCCAATGATGTGACGTGGACGATGTTTAAAAGATCTCTAGTTCTTTCTTGTTCTTTCTTTCCATTTTAAGTCTCCTGATATCGTACACTTATAAATGACCTATAGATTTAGACTTTGATACTATTGGCCTCTTGCGAAACTTTCATCATAATTATCAATATTTTATGATGCAAAGCCAAATTTTGGATCTCGTTTATCATTCATTTATCTTTCCATCACAAAACATTGACAATTGTTTATCTCTGTTAAAAGTCTAGTTTCTTCTTTCAATTCCATTTTGATTGCACAACATTCCTGGTGTCAGTTTATATGACTTAGAAATACCTATATGTATATTGTATATAATATTTTTATTTGTATATATATAGGTTAACATCAACATCTCCTGAAGAGTGAGTCTATCACGAAACAGGCTTGTAGAGATGAATATAGTTGTTTGATTTTT
>JAYJMH010050936.1:0-13601 GCA_036873815.1 Phacellophora camtschatica | reverse complement strand
ATCATGAGTTGATGATTGAACTGGGGCGGCACAAGAAGTTATCTGTTGAGGAAAGAGTTTGTAAGAAATGTAAAAATAACGCTGTCGAAGATGAGATTCATTTTCTCTGTGAATGCCTCGCGTATGACGTTTTAAGAAAGCTGTATTTCAACTTCGATATTAGAAATCCCCCGATTGATAGAACTGAACTTTTTCAGCAAGTATTTGCCGATGACAGTGCAGAAAATACAAGAGTTTTAAGAAAATATTTCAATGAAGCATTCCATAGACGCAGAAATGAAATGGATATTCCACAACCAGCATCCTTTTGACGTTCATGTTAATTCACTGTTATTGTTCTTGTTAGTGTTATATATATATCTTCCTGTTATCTAATTTAAAATGTTGTAAGAAAATTATAGGTTAGTTTTAGTTATTTAGGTTAGTTTAGTACTACCGCCATGCCTTGTAATAGGTAGCGCATTTAATGCATTAAAAAAGGGGAAGAAAAGCTACATTGATACAAATTTACAAGAGTTAAATAAAAATAGAAACGATACTATTCTTCCATGGGGTTTGTGTTCTCAATCCAGATTATGGTCTTTAAGTTCCCTGTTGAATTGCGTAACAGAGGCGATTTCTCTTACGTGTGTGAAATGTTTTCGGTTATCCCCCCCCCCCCCTCTCACCTCAGTGCGTACGTAATTCATGGATGTCTCCTGATCAATTTTCCATTGCACATTCCTGTTATTTTTGTATTGTTATCTTAAGATCTTTTGGCTTAAAATAGGTCAATTGCTTATTTTGATTTTCATACAAATTTACCACAAAGCTGCAGCAGGGGAGATTTCCATGACACTGCCACATCGCTAGTGTATAAGATATATGTGAAACGATGCCATGCGATTGGCTAAGATAGACAATCTAAACCAATACCCATTGTCCAACACGATAAATGTCATTGTTAGAACAGAGCAGCATAGTCGGACCATTCTTTCTGGAGACAGAGCTGCCGAAATAAATCAATCAAATAAAAACGAGATTTAAAGTGAACTGTGTTGGAGTCCAGCAAACCTCTATTTTGAAAACCATTTGCAACGAAAATTGAGCCTAAATATCGATTAAATCACAGTAGAACGCGCTGTCCGTGGGTTATTGTAGATTGCTTGTAAAGAAAGAATAACGCATTGTTATTTTCGTACACCTGTGCTGAAACTACTCCGTTTGCGTGCGCAGGCCCCGATCATTTCGCTTCCAATTGTTGCCGCGTCGAGAAAGTGTAGAAGAAAACCAATTAAATAGTGTCGTTTCTTGTCTCAGAAAACAAATCGTTTGTCAAATTATAGTGTTGGATTTCACTAAGAGCCATCTTCTAAATTCAAGAAAGTTTACAAAGCAACATTTTTTGAATTTCAGAACGTTTCAACAAAGAGGAAATTGCAGTCTGGGTGAAGTCCAGCCGCACAAGCAACAAGCTTCTTTCCAGATCAACAGGTTTCAATCGCTTGCAGTTTATTAGGTGAGTTGATGGATCAGTATAATTTCGAATGTTACATTTGAATTCATTCATACATTTATCAGTGTTTAAAAGTTTAGATCGACAAAGTGTAAGATCGACAAAGATAAACAAAGTTAAGATTAACAGATTTGAAAATAAGTTGAATTATTTAAAAATTTGTATAAACTAAGTTGCATCACAGCCTGCACAGTTTAGCTTTTTTGTTCTATAACAGAGATAAAAAGTTGTTCTTCTTTTTATAAAATACCAGTGGCGCCGAAAATATGGTGCCGAAAATATGGGCAAGCGTTAAGCGCAGCGGACTGCCTGCTTCGGGGGCATCGCACTGTATAAATGGCCATATATGTTTATCTTTTCTTCTTCGTGAGTTGAGACAAACAACGCAAATTTCTTAACTTGTACAACACAACCTTAATTTGCAAAGACTCTGCAGTTAGCAAAGACTATTTCACGCCAGGATTTATTTCTGCAAAACAAGCAAATCATATGCAAGTTTTATTTTGCAGGGGTTAGCACATGCAAACCAACTCAATTTAAATGATGAACTTAGGTTGAAATTTCTGAAATTAATTTGAAGTTCTACCCGCATTAACCTCCTGAAAACATGACGTTTTACGTTGTTTGTCCGTCTCTTCTCCCAAGGTAAAAGGATTAGTCAACAAAATATGGGCGTATTTGCATGTTGGCTAAAGTAAAGGGCGTTGTTGCAAATATTTTCCTACGTTTTAGCTGAATCGACTTTTTTTTAACTGTTCGCTTTGCTCGCTGGCACTTCTATTTCTCTTTTGCCTTAGGGCCTATAAACTTCCTCGGTAGTCTGTCTGTAAGATACTATCTATTGTATTAAAATTTTAAAGACTTCGTCAACAAAAAAGCGAAACGAGACACTTGATAACCTTACGATCAAAGGCACGTTTCAAAGCAAAAGGCAGATCAACAATGAAATTCTAAAAAGGTTACAGTTCACTGTTATATTCTTTATTTTTCTTAATTAAACACTAACGGTTTTCAAGGAAAATGTTTGAAGAAAGTGAATAATTGAGAAACAGCTCTTGTAACTATTTGACAAAACTCAAGCTCGACTCTGAACACGCAAACAAATGTATGGGTGTTCAAAAGTAGAAATAATCCGCGAGTAAACGCCAGCCGAAGAGAGGGATGTGTTTTAACCCTATGCCATATGACAAACAGCATGAAACGTCATATTTTCAGGAGGTAAATGCCGGCAGAACTTTATGTTAATTTAAGATATTTCAACCAGGTTTAATTTTGTTTGGATGTGCTACCCAGTTCAAATTGAACGTTGCACGAAATTTGCTTGTTTATCATAGATAAATCCGTGCGTGAAGTGGTTCAAACGTTTAAACGTCACAGCATAAACAAGTTTGCCATGTAGGCATAAACATGAACCACAAAAACCTGGGAGAACTTTATAATGAACAAAAAACAATGTAGCACAAGCAAGAAAAAAAGTAACCACAAGGCTAGAACAGACACAACTAAGACAACAAAGTAACAATTTACGATTTAAAAACTTGATGAAATTTTAAGTCAAATTTTGAAGTAAATTTATCCATGTCTGCGTTCATTTTTCCTGGATGCTGGCTGTTGTCGTATTCATTATTTATTGAACAAAAGCTATTTGTTGTCAAACTAAATATTACCAGAAATAGAAAAAAGCGCTGTTTGTACAGCCAAAGCTGTTAAAAAATGCGGGGGAAAGCTGGCGAGACGCAATCACTCATTTTCTCAGGATTTCCTATAAAAACTTACAACAGGCGGGGGCATTGGTGCGGGGGCATTGTTTACAGAAAAATAGGTTCTGCTGGGGTAAGATGGTGAACTTTTGGGGTAAGCTGGGTAATGCATATACATTGCAAATAATTGCCACCAAAAGCCTGATTTACAATATTATGGGCACCAGAGTCACCCTAAAACTTAATAGGCCAGATGGAGTTCTTGTAAAATTTCATCGGAGGGGTCTGGTACCCAGGGTGAATTTATAAGCATTCTTGTGCTGGAACTCATTGCAACTACCCATTGTAGATCGATATTGTGGATGTTGATTTGCCAGTTCATGACATGCTGTTTTTACATTTTTTGCACTACCCATTTACCCCAACCCCCCAGCATACAAATATCACCCTCGTAGACCCTTTGGGAAAAAACATACCCCTGTAAAGCCTGTGGAAAATATTGTAAACGACCTCTTTTTGAAAATATCGGGCCTAAATCTCCCTCCATACCCCTCCTCCGGTTTTCGCCACTGCTTTACATGGCTGATCAAAACGATTTATAGCCACCAATTACAAAAATAATGTAGCGGTGGGCCTTGTTATTTTTCATGCAACGCTTCAACGATGTCTGTCCGAAGGCCACTTTGACGGTACTTTTCCGCAACGAACGTCACGGGTTTTTAACTTTTTGATTCCTTTATGTATCTGATCACATTATTTGAGATAAGACGTTTCTTTCACTTTCCTTTCTTTCGAGATTTTATGCTTGAATACAGTATTGCTTTCGTTGTTATGTGACATTTGTAACTCGATTTTCTTTCCAGCACGCAAATAACTATTCAAAGTTTGTAGGACGACCATTCACGAAATACATGTTATGGTTAAATGATAATAGACCAATCGCATTATTGCGTCACGACTGTTGGCGCGCGATGAATTGCGGTATTTGTTATCATAGAAAGCGCCTGTCACTGTATTAAAAAGCATTATGAATTTTAAGTGTGAGGTTTTCAATATTTAGTGAAAAATAAAATACATTTTCTCATTTACTGTTCTTATCATTTTGCTCAAGCATATTACTACGGTGAAACAAAAACCGCAAAAAATAGGTGAGTGCGTCACAAGTCAGCTGTCCTTAAAAATTTATTTGTTTAATAAAATTTATTTCGTTTGACATTTGAGGCCTGTTCACAGGCTAAACGATGCCTCTGTGCAAGTTAACAATAGCTGACATGACTTCTAAATCACTGCCGCGCCACGGCCGTGCGCTCAACCAAGGCTATCGCGCGACTTTAAACTAGATGTTCCACTGCCTGCCGCGCAGAACTAAACCAAACCTCTCTCAGACCAAATCATTTAAAACTTTAATGGCCCGGTACGTATGAATCCAGACATTTTAATCGTAGAAACAAATCGTAAAAACAAAAACAAACCTTTTAATAGGTCAAGTCATCATTGGAGAGAATGTTGTAGGTTAGGTCAGAGTTTGGTAGGTCAACAGCAAAGAATTTAGACAAGATTAGTGGAAGGGCCTGTTTACGTGAGTGATCATTTACAAATGAGGTCTGAGCAAATCATACATTTATTTGACAATTTTAATTTAAGCTTACAAGAGAAATGAACCTGCTCTCGACCTATTAAAATCGTCGTAGTTGGAATAGTTATGCAAGGCTATACTACAACACGTGGAAACTAAGGAACATTTCTCGATTTGGATTCGCAGCCTCGTTATAGTAATTCGAACTTCAAGCAAAGACAAATTTGAATCTGAAAGCCTCGTTTCAATTTATCCCTAAAAGAAAAAATTGGGATAGCCCAGTCCAAATTTGTGCTTAAATATTATCCAGACCAGCTCGGTCAGCTGAAATTCGTGAGGAAGATATCTAAATAAACAATTAATTCCTTTTCGGATTCTTGGATTCTTTAATTCTACCATGGGAATTAAGAAACTTGAGTTGTTACACTTCCCTGTGTCCATATACCCGGGATGTGTGTGTGTATGGTGTCTGTGTGTGTGCATGGCTTTCTTAATGCCCCTGATTCTACTTGCGTTTACATGAGAGATAAGCAAGCCCGATTTGAACCCCTACCACCCCTCCCCCTAAATCTTAGCATACAAATCTTGCAAGTTGGACGTCGCTTCTTCAATCATTAGCGACTCATACTTGTATGCTTCTATGACCAGAAAACTGTACTTAGACACATCCGCACATTTTGGCGTGCTTTGAAACAAGATTTACTTTTCGCGGTAGAATTCAAAGTAATTCCTGGAAAAAAACTGATGAGGTAGAGACAAAAATGTAATGGCGAAAACGAGGTAAAGGTTTTGAGTATGTTTGACAATGCGTTGTCATTGATCCAAGTGACGTAAAATCTGTTAAAGAACACAGGGAACAGGGAACACAGCGCATAAATTGCATTGTCATAATCCCTGTTAGTCCGTCCCTGGCAGTGGTCCCTGACGTTCCCTGGCATGAAAACAGGCACTAGTGTATTAAGTAATTTTTGGGACACTCAGTAAAAGATTACAAATGTACCTTAAACAATATGCTAAGATTATTTTTCGTGTCATATTCCCGTAAATAAAAACATTTCGCTCATAGATTTCATCAATATCTTAAATACAATATCATACATTAAATGTTCTCAACCAATTATTCCTTTACACAGGATGAAGCTTGCTCTTGCGTTGCCGCGCGTGCTGATACTACTCACGCGCGTGTGCTCTGTTGAGTGGGATTAATATGCACCATGTAAGTAAGATAAAGCCAGCCCACTATGAGCCTTTCCATGTTGGATTTATATCAAACTGACAAAAGAGTCTTATCTCAATTTTCATTGAAGTGTTTGCTGAAATTGACATAAAGCTTTGCATGGGAGATAGGACCCTTTACCAGGTAAAAGGGTGAAGTGAGCTTGCCCAGCTGAAGTATCGGGCAAATGATGTCAAGAGTTTTTCTATTGACTATGATTGAGCTGATTAAAAATGTGTTGACCTGCAAAATAATGATATCGAATTGCAAGGTGACACAATATGAGAAGAATCCTATTCTAAAACTCAAGTAAGGCCTACTCTGAGACAAGCTTAAACTGAGACAACCTTTGAAACTTTGAAAAGAATTATTGAAACGAAGATTCGTCAAAATTAGATAAATCATGGAAAATTTAGCAAATGATGATGATGGGCAGGGGCAGAGACAGCCAGAGAAAAGTGGGGGTGGTCCAAGTTATTAGCAGGGAATTCATTGCTGAGATGTATGGGCAACCGTTTTTACACAGTTGTATCTTTTTTTTAATAAATTTGGGGTAGACATGTCAACCCCAGTCCGTCCCCTGGTGATGACCCTGATGACGAGCAGCACTACGAGCTGCAAGAGATCTCTTTTTGTGAAGGAGCATAATGACCTCAAAGATAACGCGGATACCAAAATTTCCTCAAAACCTTCCTTGATAAGATTAAAGGTGAATGAATGAACGAATCAATTAATTAATTGAATTATAAATATTAATGATAATAATGAGAGACTTTTCGATGTCATCTTAACATCATTTTCAAGCTAAATGAAATAAAAGACGTTCGTATATATAGAAAAATAAACAATAGAGAGATTTTTTATCACGTGGTGAGACAACATAAATTGCATTTGTTGTTGTTGATTTCTAGGTAAATATGGCAGGAAGGTTTGAACAGATGCTTGTGGTGACTATTTTGATGACGCTGGCGTTTTTGTTGGCATGCATATCGACTGGGACAGATAGTTGGATGACCATGGAACAAACTGGCAAAAGTGCAAACGTCATATACGAAGAGGTCAATCAGGGATTGTTTGCTAAATGTGTTCTCTTAAAGTATCGTAGTAGAATGAAGTCTTACAATTGTTACAGTAGCATTGATGGTCCAATTACAATGCTTGGCACGTATTGTACTATTTTTAATTTTTTGAGAGCGGGACAATATTAATTTACCCAGGCCCACTGAGAAGGGGGCAACGGGGACAACAGCCCCTAGGCCCGCAGTCAAAAGCTATTAATTTCAGGACTCGACCGCCCGAATGAATTAAAATTACTTTAAATTCAACAAATTTAACCAGATGTCGTAAAAAGGGGGGGGGGACTTAAAATCTTAAATTTTCCAGGGGCCCAGAATTTCTCTCAGCGGCCTGAATGTAACGGGAATTCAAGAAATATTTACACCTTTGCAAAGCTATCCTGGAGGAGCTTCGGAATTAATAATTCTGTTTCTGATTGTATTTATTTAAAATGATTGCAACTAAAAGTTGTGTACCTTTGTTGGCAAAATCAAGTGAATAATCGCTGAGTCATACATACTCAATGATAACCAAAATATAGAGATTCCTCAAAAACAGGAAGCAGTCTTTTCAATGTACTTTTTATTTTGTTCAAGGCAAAGAAGCCTTAAAGTTAAACAGTTAATGGCGAATTTCATAACTATTATAAATACAATATCATGCATTACGTGTTCTCAACCAATTATTCTTTACACAGGATGGGAAAAAGCAGTCGCCGGTTTGATGATCACATCCACAATAATAATGGGCCTAACTGTGCTGCTTAGTGGCTACTTGCTGCTTTCCTACGAGCGAAGATCAGGCTTACTGAGCGATGTTACTCCCGTGATTGTTGGTACCTTTGCAGGTGTGTAGAAAAAATGTAAATAAACAAACAAATAATGTGTTCTGGCTCTCTATTGAATAAGACAGACATTTGCACGATTTTACCAGATCAGTAAAGTTTCGTTTATTTAAACGTATTTGGTTCTAAAATTCCGAAGGATGCCCGATTTTCCCTTTAAAATGACGGTTTTTCCGATAAATTCGTGAGTTATGGAGGGGAAAGAGAGTTTCCCACCACACCCCCTGAAATTCCCGACTCCGCGCTCAACAGAGGTCAACAGAGGTCAATAGGTCAACAATAGCAATAAGCCTAGTGGTTAAGGCGCCGGACTCATAACCTCAAGGTCGTGGGTTCGAATCCCATCAAGGTCATCCTTGCTGCGAAAGTGTGAGGAGAGCTGCTAACTCTCTGTAATTCCCGGCAAAGGCAAAAGGAATCACGAGGTGTGGTCACATCGAGAGGAAGGACGGGGTGAAACTGAAAGGTTATGTATAATCCGTGTCCCCTGCTGGAAACAAGTCATCTCGAGACTTTCGCAGGCTAGGCACGTTAAATACGATAACTCAACTCAACTCAGATGTCAACAGAGAAACGAGGCTCGCTTTTTTGAGCTGGAAGCCCAGGCAGAAACCTTGAGCCCAGTTTTCGAATATGTTTTGATAATGGGTGATATTGAGTCTCTATTAAAACCAAAGTGATGTCTGTACCCTTGTGACCCCAGAAAAAATATATTTATAGCAATTTTAAATTGTACTCAGAACAATGTTCGAAGGGAAAACTTAGAGTTGGGCATATCATCCTGTCATCTGCAATCACATTTGCATGTCCAAAGCTGGAAATTAAAATAGCGCCCATCCGTTAGCTTGCAAGTTATTCAAGCTATCTATTTTCGATCTACCAACACGTTTTGACATTAAAAGAACCTGCTAGCTCCTAATCGACTCGAGGAGTTTGATCAGATTTGTTCAATTTTTAAACTCAAAAAGCGTCATTAAATCGAGCAGGTTGTTAAAATACCAAAACATGAACTGAAAAGTAATTTTGTTTTTTTTTAATTTACTTGACAGCTCGCGAGTTAGGGCAATTTTAATTTCACGTTTTGGGCAGGTAAACGTGGTAGCAGATGACTGGATGGGCCTATGATATCCTAAACTCTAAGGTTCCGCTTCAGGCGTCGTTTAGATCTAAATTTTAGATTTGTAGTCTCTCGGTTTTTTTGAGCTACAGCCCTGTAAACGGAGCCCAAGGAGTTTTTCATGCTGAGAGGTCAGTCCAAGAAACTTTTAAGTAACCCAAAAATATCAAAATCAGACTATTTTTCACCCAGAAATATCATACTACCTGAGATTGCCCAAGTCAACACAAAAATCATTTAAATTCAATGTATGATCTGTAAAAAAATGTTTTCAGCTCAATTCAACAATTCAAAATATTTCAAGCAAATATCCCAAACTTTTTTGATGATTTATGTAGATGAACCTAAATGTATCATATTTTGAAAAATCTTTACTTAAAATATCGGACTGACAACCCCGTGTGACAAAACTGCTGACTGAAACGGATAGTATTCTGAATGATTCACCCATTTATAAATTAGATTATAAATGTCTCATGCCTCTTTTTAGGGATTCTTGCAATTATCGCTCTCGCTTTCTACAACCAAAAATACGAGTCCCTTCGTGTCAAATTAGTTGGGCCTATGACAAAGAAGAATTTCGCAGACGTCGAGGTTGATTTTGGATATTCTTGTTATGTCGGCTGGTTATCCGCCATGTTCCAAATCATTGGCATATTCTTCTTCTTCATTTTCCGTGGCTGGACGAAAGAAAGTGATCAAGGAAGACAAGGAGCAGGAAAGTATGCGATGCAAAAACAAAGAGTATGAGCATACGGGTTTGAAGAACAGTTGAATTTTCTTGTTAATAGTCTACATATACGCTTAATTTTTTCATTAGAAGCAGAAAATATACTTTCTTTAAAATGCTAGAAAAAATTGTGTTGTTAGGGGCAGTGCAAAATTTATTTTACAACAGGGCCAATTCAAACCGAAAAATTAATTTCAAAAAATTGAAAGCCTCATAAAAAACTTAGTGCCAGCAATGTTTAAACAAATATATGTACCCTGTATAGCCAAACTTCATATAGTACAAAACGACAAACTAGATTTACCATTACTGCAAAAATTTATAAATTTGATATTATTTACCTTAAAGACTAGATCAATCATTTTTGAGAAATTTGGATTGAAAGTTCATTTACTTGAATTCCAAATTCTCTATCAAATTGGCCCAAAAGGCAGGAAAAGTCAATGACCCACCGAGACTGGGGCCAGAAAATATAGACTGTACAAAACAGTACAAAAAAGTGCCTGCCCCGTTGCATTCTCCACTGGCCCCTTTGTAAAATAAAAATCTGTTGTAAATGAGTTTTTTCGCCATCTTGGATTAATGTGAACATGTTTTTTCGCTATCTTGGATTAATTTATAGCTCTAAGTGACATGTAGGTAAAATGGAAAGAAATGCTCCCATGAATATTTTTTAGAGAATATATCTACCACTGCAGGGCCTACCTCAACTTTTAATGAGGTAAGAATTAACCTACCTCAATTTTTTTGGCACGATTTTAAATGTCGATTTTGAGATCTTATCGCTTCGTAGGAGCCAAATCAAATCAAAGCACAGAAAAGAGAGGGAGGTCACCATGTTCAACAGGGTATTTCTCTTTGAAATGTTCCTGGGTGGGAATGAGGCTATTTCGGTAAATGTACACCATAGACTGGCTGCAGCAGTCACTTTGTGAACAAGCAACTGGCAATCAAATACGAAAAAAGTTGGGCATAAAACTTCGCCTCGTTTTATTAAAATCTGCAAATTCTGCAATCACCATGTTGCCATTGAGCAATTTCGTTCTATAGTTACAAAGTGACTGCCGTAGTCAGTCTATGCACCCCATACAATGTACACAACAGCCAAATACAGGGAGGGGGGTGGAACAGGCGAAAGGAGAAGGGATAATTTCCCAAAAAGAGTAGGGAAGGATAGTTCAATGAAAACTGCAGGGATAAGCCAGAAGGGGGTTTTGGGCCTCTTCTGTACCGCCCCCACCTGCGAACATTGAATGTACTATATTAGTTGATTTTTTAAAATTGATATTTTATGTGAAGAAACTACAAATAAGATATAATATCAAGGTATGAAAAACGTGTACATAGTGCAAGTATCATGATTTGTTGTGAACTATTACGATGATTTTTTCATAGACTTGTATTTGTTAACATAAAACTTTCTCTTCCACTTTTTGCTCAAATTGTATTTTGGATGGTTGGTTAGAATTTAGACGAATTTAGAGAATAAAGAACATCATTGCCACTGGATATATTTAGCATTCCAGCTCAGACTAAACACGCCTTGCCTTTCGTGCCTTTGAAATTCTGTGCCCTTCCCTTTTTTTAAATGCTTCCTACGTCTCTTTCATCATTTTTTTTACCTTTTTCTTTCTTTCTACCTGTCTTACATTCCGTGTTTTTATTTTTGTCACAGGGATACAGGAGGGAAGAGGAGTACCATGTGACAAAAAATAAACACACGGAATGTACGACAGGTAGAATGAAAAAATTCAAAGTGGGAATAAGATATAAACTTTACATTTCTTGAAACCCGTGCTGAAACGAAAAAAAAAATGCTAAAAGATCTTTTGCTAACACGATCTTTTCCTAAAACACCAAAAAAAATAATCCTTTGATGGTTTTTTATTAATTTTTAGATTTAGATTATCTAAAAGTAACATTTTGTCAGGTAGTTTTTGTTAATGCTTTTATACTAAATTTCTAATCTTGCACATTTTTACCCCTGGGGGTATCACATTTTAGAAAGCAATCTAATTCTAAGGGCCGGAGTCGTTACTGCCGGGTAAAGGATTGAAAAAATGTTTGTAGGGGTACCAATTGGCTTTGTTTTATTGGATTATAAAAGTTTTTGGCAGAAAATATGATGGGGTGTCAAATTTTTTGGAATATATTTTTGAATATAGTTTTTGCTTGGTCCACCAGGCAAGAAGCTACTTCAAAATAGTTGATAATGGTTCTTTGCATCTTTAGACTTATAATAGCCCTATTTCGTGCCAACATGACTATGGTGCCAATCCCTCGACATGGCATTTCCTCGAAATATTGAGTAAGAAATAAAAGTTTGTTATTTGGCACGAAATAGGACTTGGGACTGCCCTGGGTACCAGACTTTTCATCAAAAAAGTGAATGGTAAAAGGTAAAAAAAAATTGTGAAAAGTTTGGTACCCAGGGTAACTTGGGGCAAGTCTATTGTATCTTCGACTCGTTCTGATTTAGATTACGTTTCTTAAGAATTTCTAATTAGTCAAACTCAAGAATCTGATAATGAAAAGTGGATGGAAAAGGAATGGATGTATGATTTGAGTACGCTATCATTGGGGTATAAAATTTTTTCAATACATTTAAATGGGGATTCTGATATTATTAAACTTTGCAAAAGGAGTAAGGAAATTTTCCCATTTGTAAAATCCCTGGAATCCTTGATTGGGTTGGGAGTTGGGATTGATCTTCGAAACCAACACCACACCACAAGCCAAAGTTAATTGATTGCATTGACTGTATTGCACTTATTATACTGGGAACAATGAAACTTTCGATATTTTCTGGGCGGGTGGTTTTGTGCCGTTCATTTTTATACACCAAAGAAAGACACGTTGGACACGGCTTGGCCTGATGCCCAATAAAGCGTAAATTTGCCAGGAACTTTTGAAAAAAGAGCAAGATGAATACTTATTTGAATAGGAAAAGAATTGCGTTCATTTGCTTGGGCTTCTTTTCTTTCATTGCCACATTGATTTGTGCATTTTCAAATGGATGGGCAACATACAACGATCAGAGCTTCGGTTTGTTTTCACCGGATATCACCGTGGACAACGTGTGTGGAACATTCATGAAGCACGACTCATATTGTTTGGGTATGTATGTTGCATGGTTGCACGCAATGTCGGTTGTCATATCTGTCTGCCAAACTAGACAGTCACGATGTAGAGTAAATAAACTTTATTAATAAATAAACGATTTTACATAGTAGAGTAAATAAACTTTATACTTAGGCCATCGAGTAAACATGATGAGATCTGATTGAACAAACGCATTTCTCGTTTGTTTATATTGTAGTCAAAGTCATTTGCATAAAGTCAGCGCAATACAATTATTCAATATGCCTTTGTTTCTTATTGTTTTGAGAACAAAAGGGCGAAAGCCCCCAAATGTAGTGCATTCCGATGGTTTTGAGTTCATCTGACTTTATTTTGAGTTGCTCAACATAAGAAGCGAAATGATCGCATTGCCGATCCAGCAGACATCAAATTTCCAGAAATTTTGTGAAAAATGGGTAAAAAAAAATAGTCACAAATAAATTAATCTAAACTATATATTTTCCTGCTTGAAAGTTTATATTTACAAGGAGTAGGAGTGAGAATTATAGTCTTGAATCTTAATTTCAATGAAAATCTTATTTGTGGGAAGTGCTCTTAAGCCTGGTTCCCACTGCAGGATTATTATGATTGCGACTCATCATTATCATCATCATCGTTTTTAATTCCGTAATTAGTCCATGCAAGCATGGGTTGGAATGTTTATGTAATTGCCGATCTCCACTCAGCTCGATTCTGTGCAACCTTTCGTTGAAGACCCTTAACACGTAGATCTTCGCTAATCACTTG
>JAYJMH010050925.1:0-13603 GCA_036873815.1 Phacellophora camtschatica | reverse complement strand
TATTAATCAGCGCGTTTTATTCTACCAGGGAAAGCCAAAACCTGCGAACATGAAATTTCATTTCATAGGCACTTTAACAGATAAAATGGCGTTCCATTTTGCCCGGCCTCGTATTTGCTTTAAACACTAGCATAAGCAAAGCAACAAATGGTGTCCCATACGATGTCGTATTCGGACGTTCAGCCATTCTACCTCAAAATATTGTTTTCAATAACTCTCTTGACGAATTTAAAAATCAAACTCAGTCGAGCATCAACCGTCAACATCTCTGAATTTAAATGATATTTTTCATCAAAT
Source organism: Phacellophora camtschatica (assembly GCA_036873815.1). NCBI lineage: Eukaryota > Metazoa > Cnidaria > Scyphozoa > Semaeostomeae > Ulmaridae > Phacellophora > Phacellophora camtschatica. The sequence goes on along the minus strand of JAYJMH010050925.1, from coordinate 13,306 downwards.
AATCGATACGTTAGCTCTCAACCAACGAGAAATGCAACAAAATTACAATCGAAATCTCCGTGTTGTTGATTGTAAAGAAGGAAAACAGATATGGTTACCGACTAAGGACAATAAAACTGGTGAAAACCGAAAGCTAGCGCCACGTCGAAACGGAACATTCTGAAGAAACTTCCAAATGAAATAAATTTCAAGATAGCCAACGCAACACGGAATCGACTATCACCAGTAATGAGCAAGATCTGGAATTACATAGCGTCCCATCCGACCACAACTAAGAACACGACGAAATATCCGAACGCAGTTTTCCAGCAGACAACGATTCTCCACACATTTCGTCATCAGAGAACCATTCTCCGTCTGAAAGTGAATTTGATCCAGCAGAAACTGATGATAAAACAGAAGATCAGGATGAAGCACATGCTGCGAGAAACTACCCCAGGCGCAACAGCAAGACAATTACCTGGGAGCATTCCTTGGGATGCAATATTTCAACTCATTTATTCACAATATAATCTTGTTATTTTTTATGGGGGATGTAGGGTTACCCCTTGGCTTTTCCCTGTTGTGTACATATAGTGATTCCCCTTGTAGTCTATCATCATTCTACGCTAATACTTCGTAGCAAACTAAACTCAGTCCCTCTCTGATATTAGTATCTAACAATGGGTATATCATTCAAAGCTTTCAGTGCTGTGTAGTGAAAACATTTAATGACGTATTCAAGGTACGTTTTGGGGATTTGTAGGTTCTTTGAATTTCTCGTTCTGTAGTTTGAGTCGAGGATCCTATGTTGATAATTATCTCAAAGGTTTTCAGGACATTATTTTGTAGTGTGTTCAAAAATTTGTATTTCATGACTGAACGATCGAATTTTGTTAATTGCTCTATGCTCAGCCCATGACAAGACCAGTTGGCGTTTAGTTTTTTATTAGGAATCATAGCAAGGATCTGTTTTGTAGATGTTGTAGGGTCTCTAGGTTTTACTTGGAGAAAATTCCAATGATAACATTTGCAAATCGAAGATCACTTTTGGCAAGGGCGCGGTAAACGTAGTCTAGCTGGGATTGTAAAATATTATTTTTCAGTTTCTTTAATGATTTCAGTCTGCCACACAGTTTTCCTTGCATTTGCCTGAATTGCTCATCCCAGTTGAGCCTACCAGCTACCATAGGATCTAATAATTTAGTTTTCGCAATGCTTTTGATTTCTTTCTCAGTCATTTAGTTTCCAAGTCTTCAAAAAGTTAGCTTTATTTATTCTTTACGGTTGACCTGTTAGGATAATGTATTCATTCCGTTTTGGGGGGCTTTGTACTTGGCTTATTTACCAACATTCATTCCGAAATATTGTTTAATTGTGTGCATTTATAATTAAATCATCGATGCTAGTTGAAATCAGAGTTACACGTGTGTCATATGCATACCTACCTATTCATTAAGGTCATTATGAAATGAAGTTGACACAAACAGGATCCTTGAGGTATGCCTCATGTTACTGTTCTGGTCCTTGATTCTTGTCAATAACCGAGCAGTATTATTGTCTACTATTTAGATTTGATGCAAATTAGTCCCCTGGGATATCCCGTATACCATATTTTTTCAATATTTCTCACCATTATGCCATGATTTACCGTGTCAAGGTTTTTTTCAAATCACGAAATATTGCCACATTAAGTTGCTTTTTGTCCATATTATCAAATAACTAATCAGTATTGTAAAGCTTTTGAAAAAGGGATTGATTACTCGTCAATATGTTGGTAGTTTTCAGGAAGTCAGATAATTGATCATGAATTATTCTTTCTAGCATTCTGGAAAATATCAAGATGACTGAAACGAGTCTGTAGAATTACTATAGATATTAACCTCGGAATCATTTACAATTTAGGCCAATGATATCTATGTCAGTATCCTAACCATGTTTTCTTATATAGACTATGTTCTAGAAGCAATTTTTAGACCATTTCTCTCTTTTGTTAACTCAACCTAGCAATAATTAAAAATTGTACCGATATTACCAGAAAACTCTCTGATCCCCGCATCATTTATGTAAAAACCGTTATCCTATAAATTACCGAAGTTTATATTGGAATTGTCAATGATATCGTTTCCGTTGAGAGCGAGCTCATCAGCGAATAGTTCGTTGACTTTCTTTTACCTCCGGGCTGAGACTCATGTTGCCTTTCCTTATGAATATTTTCAAACATGCGACTTTGGCATTAGGGTTATTTGTTTCGATTTCCCCTAATGTATTGGTAATTTCTTTGCATTTATTTCATGGTGTAGTTGCAGCTAAATTATTTGTTCCAGCGTGTACAATAATCACTTTATTGTCGCTTTTACCTGTCTTCACCGTCACTAGCCTTATCCTCATTCCGGGTCGAAATCCTTTTTCGGTTTCTCACTGGTCATTTTATAGCTTAAAGAACACCCAAAACGGTTTATCGTTCATCCTGAACGACACTGAATTTTTTTTGGATTTTGATACCTTCCTCAATTGGTTTGCCAGTGCACCCACGTGATCAAAACTATTTGTAAGTGCGGGAAATTGTTAACCGTGACTAATCTTGAACTCCATTCAGCCGATATAATTTTGGTCCGTTTCATCTTCTTACAATTGTGATAAGTTACACTTTACACTTTGGATCCGTAAAAAATACTTTGAAAGGCTTCTAGAACTCCCAATCTGCTTGTAGAACGGTTTTATGAAATGCAAATAAATTGCAACTTTCTTTTCAGAAATATATCCAAGAATTAATTCCAGGCCAGTAGTTTCCGGAGGATCCCTAAATAAAGATGCAATACTAACCTGCACAATTAACAGTGATGTCACAAGAGCAAAAGCTGTCTTTGAAATTACATGGCATGAGAGAAGTCCATTGGCCACAATAAAAATGAAAACACTTATTTTTGGGAACCAGAGGAAAGCTCATTTGACGATTCATCACCAGTCCCTATTTACTTACGGAAGTGAGGTATGCATTTCTTAAATTTCTAAAATAATTCAAGTTGTCGTTTTTATGTTTCCCTTATTAGTTTGAACTACAAGGCTGTATGCTACCGTAATACGAGCTTTTGTTGTCTTAACAGTCCTAAAATCATAAAGGTAACTGCATAGCAATCGACCATTTGTCAGTTGAGCACCATGAAAGCGTAATTACACGTTTTTGTTTAGATACTGTGAAATGGGAATGCGAATATAGTGCTGCTATTACTAATAGCAAACAAGAAATATCTACCTCAATATCAATTAAGTGAAGGAAATTGTTTTCAGCAAAAGATTTTGGAAGTGTTGAATCCAGTTTGCATTGTTTGAGCCTTTGATTTATTTTCCAAACTCAGAACTGGCGTTGTATTGCAAAAAATAAGCAAAAATCCCAAAGGCTGCCTGGGAGTATCTTGGGTTTGAGGATGACAGGGTGTCGCACTCATGTTAGCAAAAGTTCCTTTCTCTCCTCATGGATATGACATCACAGTGCTGGATATGTCCTCTCCAAGCTGAATGTGACGTCAGAGTGTTGCTAGCATTGAATAACGCAAAGCAATGTTTGTGGGTTGATTTGATTGGGGAAGATGAGGTGAAGATGAATATGAGATGAGGATGAAGATGCTCAGTGTAGTAAAATGTTGATTTCAAAGTAATTAGTTGGAATCAAATAACCGAAGTAACCTATTCTCAGTGAAATCATTACACTACGGAGATCCATGTTCAAGAATTTTTACAATAGAGGATCTCAATGAAGTTAGCGGTTAGTGATTTATCACAATTAATGTTGGAAAAGATGCCCTCCAGTTACAGCGTCTCGACGCAACAACTACGCAATAATTAATTTTTTTGAATATTATAATAAATGTATTATGTTGTTTTTATGAAATTTTGGAATATATGGATTCAGTTAATCGTGGCTTTATCACCGTTGTTTTAACGAAGGAATTAGACGTTCATTGTTGTTTTTCTACTCGTTTAGATTTATTGTCAATACCATGGATTAGTTATGAATATAGATTTTGGAAGAAATGATTATCGGGGTGAAATTACATGATGAAGCTTGCCAATGGGATAAAGATTAAGCAAATTATCCCTGTAGGAATTAAGAAAGAATCAGTTGGTGCATAATAAGTTTTTCTTTGTTCGCATTTGCATGTTTTTGGTAATGCATCTTCAATCTTTTTATCTCAAATTAATGTTACAAATAGGTTTTTTCCCGATAATGCAAGAAACGTTACTATTTTTCAAATACACTGAAATTGGGGAAAAGAGGCCAAACCATGCGAGTTATTGCTATCAACGAAAATATATTTCTTTTGGAAGATTGCAGCGGACCTTCTATGAAAGCTTTAAAAGGGATAGCATGTAATCGTATCTATCATTATAGTATTTTGTATTCGATGAAAAATGGAGAAAATTTTGCTGCCCTAGCTAATAATATAAACTGGTCTAGTGTGCAATGGCAAATAAGGCTCTTTGCCAAGTGTACTTTCTTGAACTCAAATTAAGCAGCAATGAGGGTTCCCTGATCTCAGATCTTAAAGCTATGGCTAAGCGCTCCCAACAGTTCATCCAACATTGGCATGTGGAAGCTATCTGGTCAGCGGAAAATATTGTGAACGCTTTGTTGTTGTTATTTGCCAAATTATATTTAAGGCCTGCTATTAGTTTTAAATTGTATTGTTTTCTTCGCTTACTGACTTTTTAACATAAACGGAAAGCCAATGTTTGTCATTTTCATAAACACTTTCCACCTCCTCCTCCGAGACTTCAAAAATATATCTGTCCATAATCTAGCAATTTATCGCGAAAATGGTTGAAAATGCTCGTGGATGTATTATGAATGCAATGCAATTTTTGGCGGGCATTTCATATTTGCGCATGCGCCAGCATGATTTTGTTGGGTGAAGTTGCTAAACGCTTCCAGCATCACCTAACATCGCCTAGAACAATGCAGGTTTTAATCCTCTCCACCCAACATTTTTGATTGAAAATAAATTTCATCCAACATCATCCAACAACGTCCAACAAGTCCCAAAAAGGTCGCTAAACGCTCCCAACAAACGACAGCCAACATTGTTGGGTAAAATGTGGGGGGGCGTTTAGCTTAACGAGATCCAAAAGAAGAAAAAATTAAACGTGTTCCTCTGCAATATTTCATTGCAGCAAAAATGTTCCAATTGTCAGGACAGAAAAGAATAACGGAAATGCCTCTTTTTGAACAAAGCTTTGCTGATATTTTTATCCAAAAGTTGTACCAATATTTTTATATTTCCAGATTTCCTGCAGTGTACGAAGTTGGCACTTAGAAACGCCACAACATAAAAGTATGCTTATCCAAAGCAATTGGTATTATGCTGGATTTCAGGTAACTATGAAGCCTAATTTCAATGAAAAATATAGGTTAAAAGCAATAATTGTAATTGTATTCTAATTTTAATCTAATTTAAATTTAAAATGTACTGATTTTATAATTTAAAAGGAATTGAAAAACATGTATTCGAACTGTGGAAACTGAATGTTAAATTTGAATTATATTGGAATAAAGATTTTGCTCGGTAGTGTATGTATTACAAGACGACTTGTATTCTGTATTCTGTTTAGACTTTTAACGTCACCTTTCCTTTAATAAAGGCGAGGTCTCTTGGAATCAAGTCTTTTGGCTCTCCCTGTGTTACATATATTTTACAATGAAATTATCCGAAGAGAGTATTACTGAATTGAAATTAAATTTGAATATAAACTCAGGAGATCTGCGAGATAAGTAAAAATAATTTCCATTCACTTATTTGGCTATAAATTTAAGAAACCATCATTTTTTCAGTTTTATTCGTCAATGAAACCAATGTCGGTGTTGGAGGTAGGACCACCATTAAAAGTTACAGCAAGATTAACAGTACCAGTGCAATGTAGCAAAAAAAAGTGCTTGCGAGTGGAACTGTTTCTAAGCAATTTAGAAGCGTCGGTCAAACCTTCTGAGCTAGAATTTCCACAAGGAGAAGCAGGCCAGATCCAAACATTTGAAGTACATCCAAGAAGAGATTTTATTTTTGAAGGAAGACATACAGTAACAATCAATGGAAAATTTGATTTTAACACAACAAACAACAAACACTGGCGACGACACAAAGCTGTGCAAGAACTGGTAAGACTTTAAATTATATGTTCTGCAACTGCAAAGGAAGTGGGTAAAAACATCTACAGTGCTAATTTCCTATCAAAATTTTTTATCAAATAATATTTACAATAGTTGAGATAACTTGGCTTTTCAATTCTTTATCAACAAGGCATCTCTACTGGAGATGTGGGGAAGTGTCACACGCCCAATAATCAACCACTCGGGCAATATTCTGACTTAGTAGACTACCGTAAATCCTCGAAAAAGCCTCCCACTCCAATAAGCTCTAGCATAAAGACTTTTTCTGCAAGTATGTCCCCGGGGGCTTTTTCAAAGATCTACGGTATGCAAAACAATAGAAAACAGTCAAATATGAGATAATTCGTGCATTTTATTGGAAATTTTTATATTTGTCCAAAAGTTTCTTTAACACCCCAAGGTCCCAATGCATTGCGGTGGCACCCCTGTTTGTCAAGGTCAGCCATTTTATTATCATTTCATACAAACCCTCACATTTTTCGACAAAAGATGTCATTTAATTAGAATCCCCAATCGAATTTTTTTCCATTCTGCTTCGTTGCAATCTTAAAAAAAAGTGTCAATAATTCTTTAATCAGCGCAGTTAGTTTCGGAAAAAGGGATTACTGCAATCGTTTAGAGTAATAACAATCAATCACGATTAAATTTTCTGTTTGTGTGTATAAATTCTGAAAAACTACTAGCTTACATTGTCAAATGCTGAAAATAAATTAAAGTTATATTCCAACTACAGATTTATATTCACGACGTTTACGGAACATGCAGAACTACTAATGATCCTCGTATATTCACCTTGGATGGATTGTAAGTCCTTTTAAATATATTCTTATTGTATAACGTTATTATCATTTTACTAGTGTAATTTTCTGCATCATTTGTTTGTGATTGATTATTACTGGATGAAAGACAAACACGCGAGGAGCTAGCTGGAAACATATGACCACGACAAAGGATTTTAATTAAAAATTGTAGGTATGGAACAAATAGAGACTTCATACAACGCTCAAAGCTATCTCTAAAAGGGTGACTTAGATATCAAAATATTAACAAGCCAATCTACTACAACCAGGTCATGTCAAGCCACAAAAAAATTAAATGTTATCTGTGAATTAGGATGGTCACAGACATCTCCTTTATCAAGAATAGTTTTTCAGATTAAATTTTAAAGGAATTTTGAGTATCATTTTGTGTATAAATACTTAATTTGATTCACCTGTTACAGTATTACAACATGCTGATAAAAAATAATTTTTAATTCCAGATATTACTCAAATCTTCAACCTGGCGATTATGTGTTTGTGAAAAGCAAAGTTCGCAAGTTTGAGGTAAATTATTTTAATTGTTCATTAAAATAACCTGAGGTAAATGATCGGTCATTAAATATTGTGGGTTGGGTGGAGGAGAAATTGATTTAATATATAAAAGAATTTCAAGACCCCCTAATATCCGCCATAAAAGTTGAAGACCCCCCTTGTTAGTCACCTTTTTGAAGGATTCCCCTATTTGCCGGAAAAATTATTCTGCAGACCCGCTTACAAGTTTCTAAACATTTCAATAATCCCCTCCAAATTTCTCCTCCATCTTTTGTCATTTTTAATCTTTGGTTTCCTTGCTAGGTTTTGGTATTAATTTTACTGTTGTATTACAACTTCGGTGATAATGAATTAAGTGTCCTTGTAAACAGACAAGACCTTAACATCTATAGGCTTGTTTCTAAAGCTAGGCCATGTTGTCTTATTTAGCCTCTACCTTTTGTGTTGGAATTTTTATGAGAATCCGTATTCGTATAAAATGTAATATTTTGTCACGTTCAGGTGCATGTGCGAACGATATCATGTGGACGAGGAAGTTGCAACTGCGGTTTTGTAGCAAAAGAAAACTATGATGTGATTTCTGTTGACGGTTGCAAAGACGGAATTCCAAGAGCTAGATTTCTAAGCACTTGTGCGCCTGCAGATGGAACTAGTTTTAGAGGAAAGTTAGACGGATCCAGTTACGAGGTACTCCATTAATAAATTGATGCTTTTATGTTATTGTAATTGATATTTTTTTGAATTTCTTTTTTCAGATTTAAAGTTTTGTCCCCTTTTTCTCGTAGCGTTGCCACGAGGATTAAAGTTCGACACGGTATAACTAAACACGTATTGGGAACGAGGGTGTAAATTATGTAGTAGCGCAAACCGTTTGCATTGCTGTAAAAATATTCTTCGTTGTGTTTGCATCGAAACATTTTTTGCACATCATAATAACATTACAATGACTAGCAAAGCAAGATAATAATTATACCAAAGTTTTAAAGGCTCTTGTCGTTACGTTTACGGGGTGGCTCTACTAGCCATAAGCAGACACAAAGCTACGAATTTATAGTGAGCACTGGTTACATTGCTTTCCTCAAAGTAAAATTGATCATCGTCATTACAACAACTTTACAACAACAAATAGTTCAACTTTTTCTCTTGTTTTTCTCTTTAAAATTGAAAAATCGAAAATCTTTACGGAATTCAAATCTTTAATTGATTTTGACAATTACATTTTGTTTGCAGAATACGATTCGAGACTCAAAAATGAAATCTTCTTAAAAGTACTAGATCATAGTGGAGATATATGACAAAAAAACGGTATTACAAGCTTCTAACAATATTACAAGCTTCTAACAATATTAAATGACCGGCCATTTTAATAAGTTACTTTGACATGTGTATTTTATGAACGAATAATATCTGCCAAACCTCTGAAGATAGTTCTGTCCTAATTTGAAATATGATGTAGCAGCGCCCTATCTCAAAAGTTTGAAATGTTTCCATAATGGCGGCCCTATTTAAAAAAGTAAAAAATTCAGGTAATTGAAATCCACCAATTTGGAAATTAAACTTGTAAAGTTTCTATGAAACGGTCACATTTCTGTTAAAACGATAGCAATATAATGATCGTACATTTTGGATTTCTCTTGACCACCTTTTTAGGACAACATTATGCTCAAACATCGTTTTCATGATCAAGATCTTTACGGATTTCAAATCATTCAAAAACCAAGATTTTGTTAATTATGGTTTGTTTACGGAATCCAATACGAGAATAAAAATTTCTTTATCTTATAAGTTTATATTTTTCGCTTTCGGTTTTATTTAAGAAGCAAAACCATTCTATCTATTTGACCGAGCAATCAAGAGCAAATTTTAATTAAATTGCCGAAAAGATGAAAAACAACTTGACGAAAACATTTACTCCATGTACATACTACATTTTGCATTGAACAAATTAATTTTCATTACAGATCATATTCCCATCAGGCTCTAAAGTAAAAACTGGATTATTCTCATCCGCGAGCTTTGACTTCAGTAATATATGGGTTACCATTTATGGGTATGACTACCGAAACACTGATGGACTCTGTGGAAACTTTGATGGAATACGTTCGAACGATTTTTTGGGAATGTCATATGCTCAATTTATTCAAAGATTCAGGTAATATTCAATAAAAACTACACATTTTAGAACTGCAATATAAAACTACAATGTTATGGAAGTTTCTGTGTGCTAAGGATTTAGATTTTGTGGAAATTTTCCGTATTTTTTTTTGTAGGAACAATTTATCGACTATCTTAATTGTCTTAAACGTTAAAAAATTTCAGTACTCATTTATTAACATAATCATGCATAGTTATCATAATCAGTGACACCATGAGAGGGCAAAAGAAGAAAATCTGCGGCAGGGCCTCATCATGCAAAGGGCTTCAAAAGGTTGTGTTATATTTGAATACGTCTTTTTAATGACCTTGGACTGAGAATGCAAATGCTCGTAATATTTTTGGGTTTGTAAAACCTAAATTCGTGAAAAACGGCAAGGAATCATTATAATTCATATATATTTGGAAAGCGTGGTGGCCCTGAACATAATCAATGCTCACTGCATAGCATTACAGGAGAATTATCCTGTTCGACATCGTGATAGTCAACACACATTATGAAGATCGATAACATGGATCGATAGCGTGGCCGTATATATATTATTACGATCGATAACGTCAGATAGATAACATGATCCTCATTCCTCAGTATAGATTATGAAGATCAATAACGTGGGATCGATAGCGTGGCCGTCAATATATATTATTACGATCGATGACGTGAGATCGATAACATGATTCTCATTCCTCAGTATAGATTAGGAAGATCGGAAAGCGTGAGATCGATAACACGATGCTCAACATACATTATTAAAATCCAAAGCGTGAGGTCAATAACGCGATTCTCAACACAAGTCACAAAGATCGGTAACGTGAGATCGATAACATAATTCTCATTCTTCAGTATAGATTATGAAGAGCGAAAAACGTGCAATGGATAACGTGATGCTCAACATACATTATTAAAATCCATAGCGTGAGGTCAATAACGCGATTCTCAACACAAATCACAAAGATCGGTAACGTGAGATCGATAATGTGATCTTCAAAATATAATATAAAGATCGACATTGTGTAATAGATAAACGTGATCCTCACTGTATATTATGAAGATGGACCAGGTAAAAGCCATAACATGATAATGACATAATGTTTATTTCTTATTGGCGCGGAATGCAGCAGTACATCCGAAAAGTATGGATTTCAAGTTGAAGAAAATTGCAAGAAACTGGCTTGATAACCGTGTGAATGATTAGTAGTAGTAAGTAACGAAAATATAGGTGCAATAAAGGAGTAAGTAAAGAAAATATTTCTAATCTTAAAGTTGCAGCACGGTAAATCAAAATCTTTCGAGTAACTGAAGACCCCTTTCTGAGTTAAAACTACTGTCGCATCTACTAACAATCCGTAAAATTGTGCTCTCCTTCTTCATCGGGGCCTTCCTGTTGCTAGTAGGTGTTTTATGAAAACTTAAGAACGGATATATTTTAGCATGTTTTGTTACGTATTACAACCAGCAATTCAACAGTTTACCACCACGATTTGCTGTTTCTAGCCTTGATGGAGGCAACTGAAAGCGCTCATTCCCTACGAGTCCCCCAGAACGGTGATCCAGTACATAATCAATTGTTTATTAAAGCGTCAAATAGATAACGTGATTCTCAACATATATTATTAAGATTGATCTGGTGAGACTGATAATGTGATTCCAAACATAATCATATGAAAATTTATCTGATGAGATTGGTAACCTGAGCCTCAACTTACATTATTAAGATTGATGTGACATCGATAACGTAATCCTCAACATACATAAAGAAGATTAATAACGTGAGATAAGTAACATGATCCTCGATTTGTTATGAAGATCTTGTTTAAAGTGCACGTTTTTGGCAAAAATAATAATCTTTATAGAAACTCTAACCTTGTCCACAGGAATATTTTTAGATAGAAAATACAATCCACCTTTTTGAGATAAAAAGAAATGTTGCCTGTGACGCAAAATATACCTTTTTGATTGGTTTTCCCAAAATCTAGGACAAGAAAAGCTGTGAAAACACATTGCTTTGGAAACACGATGACAGTCCTGCTTTGCGTAGATTGGAGTGTCAAAAAGCCTTACCAAAAACTGAAATGTACGTGGGCCTATTTCTGAATCAACTGGAACGTTTAAATCCAAGTATTGCCTTAAATTTTTCTTGCAAAAATGATACGAAAAATACAAAAGAAAACATGGCACCCAAAGAGAGACCATGGCCCTTTCTGTCCACACCGGTACCGACAATCCTGTTATTTCATTAGGGATATCATTCCATATTTGGCTGCATATTATCTCCTGATTATTGCAGCACCATAAACGACCGTGTTGGGTTTCTTCGAAATAATTTTGTTACTTCTCAGAGTATACAGTGCATTATTAAATTTTAAGATTTTCTTCATGAATTCAGGATTTGTGTTATTTTTTGTTTTAAGCATTTCTATTACTAATCGTTTGATATTTTTAGGTGAATTGTTGTTGCTTGATTTATTCTAAGAACTTTTTCAAACCTAGAGTGATAATCATTATGTGCCACTCGTAGTGCCCTTTTGTGGATACGATTTATATGGACATTAGTTCTACGGCTACAAAACATCCATTGGAAAGGACAATAATTAAAGTACCCAGTAATACATGTTTTTATCAGAAGTATTATTTTAGTTTCTATCCATGTTAGATGCAATTTTTGCAGGGGCATCTGTCCTTTCCCATGCTTTTTCAATATTTTTCTATGTGATTTTCAAATTTAAGATTGTTGTTTAATGTTACCCCAAGCAATATTCCATAATGATTTCCAATTTTAATTTCACTTTTTCCAAAATGTTCTATGTGAGACTCCATAACCATTAATTTACATTTATCTCCATTTAGTGGAATAGATTTATTAAGGAACCATTCGTTTTGCTTATGAGTTTCTGATTCTAGTTTTGGAATAATGATTCCAGGACACAAGCAGTCAATTTTTGATTTAAACATTTTAAAATATGTCCAGTTTTCCTGTAGTTATTTTCATTACATCAAATTCATTTCTTATAGAGTTAGATATTGTTATGATAGATTATATATTTTTTTTTAATTTTGTATTTTGATTTTTAGATTGGTTATTATTTGACTAGCTGTTAATTTAGCTGTTAATTTAGCTAATTTTTGCAAGCCTATGTGAAATAACGAAATAATACTGATGGATCTGCTGACCATATATTGTTATCGTTATGGTCTTGACTGGGAAAATATATGTTTCTAGTTAAGTATGATTGGTGTGTTTTTCAAAAAGTCAAGAAAGGTACCACAATGTTGTTTCCTTTTGAAATATCCTTGGGAACGAACCAGAATAAAATTTGGGTAAAATTTTGTATCATTTCAGAAAGTGTACCGTTAAATGGAAACTGAATGTGCACATACATAGTTTTGGTGTGCTTCTTAGAAGAGTGTGGGCGTAGCAAATAAAACTCTGCCAAAAATGAAAAACAGTGCACCTTGGACGCTAAATGGTCTTATTAGAAGTAAACGTGTTTATTTATGTGGTAATATTTGAAAATCTTTATTCTAAATTGTTATAGCAGAGATGGACTGGGACAGAAAACAGAAATACAAATGCCTTTAAGTGTTATTTGTTAACAGATGCGAACAGATGTTTCGTTGCTGTTAAAGGGCTTATGCATCGAAATATTTCATGTGTATTTTTTGAATGAAAATAACGCATTTTTGTGACTTCCTTCC